>LNAC01000257.1:1337967-1384078 GCA_002007465.1 Ailurus styani
TTTTTTTTTTTACTTCAAGAGGTAAGTTTTAGCTGCTAGAAAAAAATACACTATTTGGAATACAGCATTTTCTGAGAAGGCTATAGAAAGTTGGAGAAATAGCATGTTTCCATGTATAAGAACTGGCTCCAAACTGCTGCCTGACTACGCATCCTTACCTAAATAACTAAGCATCGAGGGGGGTGATTACCACAAATGGGATCAAGAAAAAAAAATGTCTTACATATAGAGTATTGATGAGGATTACATAATATGGACTTGTCACAAGTATTCTGGAATGTTGTATCCAAAAAACGCCTCTGAAGAGCTAGTGATGGGCCCCGGGAAATTCTGGGCCTGGCAATCCATCAATAAAACAAGCAGCTACTTTCCAGGTATCAAAGACTAGGATCCCCCTAAAGGGCTTAGTGACAGCCTGGCCTCTGAAAGATTACTGATTACTGATTACTGATTACAACGACATTTAGAGGACATGGAATATGGAATGACTGTGTCGGGCACCATGTGCCAAAGCCAAATGCTTGCACTTTGGAATGGCCAACCCTGTTCGGGAGCAGATGTACCACAAGGCGGGCCTGGCTGTGCTGAGAGCCATGGAAACTGTGTTGCAAGCTGCTATCCTTAAGCCAGTAATACTACTCCCAAAGCCGGCTTCCGTGCATAGTTAAGACAGGTTTCAACTCATCAGCCACACCCCTTGTCTGAAAGCAACACCAAAAGGATAAGCATGAAGGCAATGAAATGAACTAGGGCAAAGTTAACAGCTTCCAGGTAAGCCATGTTGCCAGAAAACTGGGCCTTCTGGATGCAGCGGGAGAGGCCCCATCCCCCTGCCCAGGGAAAGTTTTTGCCTTTATACCTGCACATGGGTTCAGGGAGGAGATACGGGACTGGCTTCATTCCTCAAGTTCAAGAGTGGGGAGGGACTGGGAGTGAGCTGAGTCTGCCTCAGACAGATCCGTTCCTTTTCTGAGTTCTACCATCCTCCACACAGCTGCGAACTATGAATGTACAGGCTTCTATACAAAAAGGCTGTGTTTGGTCTCAGATGGCATTGCAGCCAAAGGCCAAGAAAAGCAAGGAGGGTCCAGTGTTGTGCCCACCACAGTCAGCCTAAGTGCACATGGCTGGGTGAGTGTTGGCATGCCAGCATTGTGTTCGGTACCAAGCACTCTGCAGTCACCTTTCCTGCCAGGAGCTGCTTTCTCTGGGCAGATTCCACTCATTTTCCCTCAGAAATCTAGAAGAGGGGCCAGGAGCCTGTGGGGCATAGTGGAAAGGACATGACTTTGGCACCAGGGGGGTCTGAGTTACAATCCTGGCTCTACTATTTATAAGTGGGTCCCTTCTGCCCTTCCCACTAGCCACTCTGAGCCTCAGTTTCCACAAGTATAAAGGGAAACTAATAATACCTCTCTCTCTCATATTTAAGAATTCAAGATCATGTAATATCCTGCAGAGAACTGACACAGAGGAGTTGCCCGGTAAATAACAGCTTTTATTGCTAGTTACCAGTATTATCATATGGGGTTCATTACTATGTGGGAATGATTACAAGGGAAGTAGGAAGAAACGAGATATTGGCACAAACAAGGAGATGGATTTGACTTATCAAGATAGATTTTTCAGACCACCATGTAGCTCTCCCATAGGAAATGTTCACCAGGCCAAAATCCTGCCTCCCTCAAAGGTATTACAAGTACATAATTATTCCTTGTTCTCTTTAAGTTTCCCACAGCCCTGTGATCTGCAGCAGGCAAGTTTCATCCTGTTTTCGTGGGTAGGAGAAACTGAGGTACAAAAGATCACCTAATTCTTTGAGTGAGTCAGAGGCACCTCCCTTAAGTAAACCCAAAGGCATCAGTCTCCGTTCTTTCTGGACTCGAGCTGTTCTAACAAATAATTCATATTGATAGATATCGCAATTAAAAAAAGAAAGAAAGAAAGAAACAGCCCTACCATAGAGATCACTATGTTTTTGGCAACCGGCAAGCTGACCTTCATTCAGAAGCCTTAGGCACATGCTCTGATACCATCCTGTGTCGATCTCTCCTCTCTGGGTTGCGTCTGCTTCTCAAGAGAAGGAGCAGAAAAGAGCACAGCTATACTGAACCTCACAGCACACTCTCTCCCTATAGGGCCTTCTGGACTCAACCAGCAGTGGCCCACACTGCCTCACGGGGGATGGTATTGACTCCAGGGATCCACCCACTCAAATCTTGGCTCTCGTACCCACCCGCCAGTTCTTGGGAATACAGCTTTTCACCCAGTCAGCTAATTCCAATTAGGATCACTGAGCCTGAGCTGGGGACATGCAGAGGGCCCCTGCTAGTATAAAGGAATCTGCTTCTTCAGAAGTGAGCCCCCACTTTGCAGGACTCCACATTGTGTTTTGTCCCCTGCTTTGTTAGATTATTTTCCCATTTCTCTTATGCATACACAAGTCTGGACTGAGGCCTTTTCGTCTGAAACTTGGAAAGCTCACAAGGGATGCAGCTGAAGCCTGTGGCCAAATGGCTGCCAGAGGCCATGGAAGAAATCCTTTCTCGCCACGTCCTTCCTATTAGGTGGACAGTTCATGCATCCACTGGAAGAACTAGAGGCTGGAATTCCTGGTTCATTTAGCTGGATAGTGTTCTGATCCTGTGTATTTAAGAGGAGAGTACAAGTGAGGATTTCCTAAGTAGGCACTTAGTTTTGCACCGAGCAGAGTGACTTGAACGTAATAGGGATAAAAATGTCTGCTGAATGAATGAGTGTTCTTTTTATCAGCACCCATATGTGCTTATTTCATGTCTTGTACTTTTTAACTGTACTTTAAGGGATGATATATCAGCTTTTGTAAATGCCAATTCCAATTAATTTCCTTTAGAGAAACCATTAGAATTTAGCTATTTTCAGGACAGGCTCAGGTGAGCAAATGCCAGGACCAAAAATCATCGATCTCATCAGTCATTTTTCTGGCTAAAATGACGCAGAGACCTGTTGTTACTCTATTTCAGGGACCACAGGCATTCCTCTGTGCTCAGTGAGAGGAAACCAAAGCAGCTTCTTGTGACAAGCTCAAAAAGCCAAAGAATTTAGCAACCTAGGAATGCCTCCCTGGGCCTGAGAGACTCTGCTACCGCAGTCACCAAGACAATAGCAACATAACAAACATCAGCAGCACCAGCCCCTGCTGGAGACAGTGCTTTCAAACACAGCTGTGCTTGACCCCAGGCTCTTTTTCTTCTTTCCTCTTTTGCAGCCTAATTCTACTGCAGCCATTCGGAAGCTCTGCATCACAGAACTGCTCCCTCTTCCTGCACATTCCTCATGCCAGTCTTCTTTGTAAATGTTTGCTTTAGACGTAATCTGCAGCTTTACTAAGATTATGTCCTGAGCACACAGTTTTTAGTCATCCACATCTCTGTGCTGGGAGAGCAAACGCTTTCCCGAACCCTCAATTCTTGTCTCTGCTTTACTCCTTAGACTCACCTGGGCCTTTCTGTTCTGATGGGGGCACATCAGATGCAGAGCCCTACAGAGTCCTGGAGGACAGAGATCACTCGTTACCCTTCTTTCCCATCTTCTAGGTGTCTCACACACGGGAGGCACTCAATAAATATTTTTAGCAAACCCGTTTCCTCATTGCTCCCTGCACTCATGAAGCACATTCCCATCTCCTGGCCCTTGCTGCAGCCCTGCCTCCTGCCAAGAATGCACTCCCTGCTTCTTTCCATTTATGCAAATTTTGATTCTCCCTCAGGACCAAAACCAAGCCCTTGGAGATCTTACAGAACCCCGTTCTCTTGGCAATTAACATAGTAATATATATTTTCTAAGATTTTATTTATTTATTTGACAGAGAGAGAGATCACAAGTAGGCAGAGAGACAGGCAGAGAGAGAGGGGGAAGCAGTCTCCCCGCCGAGCAAAGAGCCCGATGTGGGGCTCAATCCCAGGACCCTGAGATCATGACCTGAGCCGAAGGCAGAGGCATTAACCCACTGAGCCACCCAGGTGCCCCAACATAGTAATTTTTTTAAAAATCAGCTTGTTTCTAGTCTTGTCTCCTCAATTGAACTAAGGTTCTGTATGCTCCATCTGAGCTGAAGCCATTTGCCAGAACCAAAACCAATGATCTGGCCGAGTTGAGAAAGGGGGCCTAGGACCAAGACTTTGCATCAGGAGTGAGGTCAGGGATCTTTCCAAATCAGACCCTGGGATAACAGATGACAGACACCCATGGGAAGGCAGAGCTCTGTGGATGATTTAGACTCAAAGTCAGGAGCAAAGGGACAGACAGGTGCAGAAGCGGAGGTTAGGATGTGGTCAGTCCAGAATGACACCCTTGGACAAGGCTCATTTGCCCTGACACAACAGCTTCAGTCCAGCTCCCGCCCCTTCAGGTAGGTAGGCCAGCCCTTAAGGTAGTACTCCCCAACTTCGGCAATGACACTCTTGTGTCAGAGCTGCTGAGTCCCTTATTATAACCCCTTCACCTCCACCCAGAACCTAGCACAGTGAGTGGTACACAAAAAACAAGTTTTCCATTGGAAGGAAGGGAAGTTGTGAGGGAAGAAGAGAGACAAGTGGATTGTTGGTCCACTCCTCTCTGCCGGTTCAGAAGGCCAAAGTGAGCCCAGGTAAGCTGCGATCCCCGTACCCACCCACTTGCACTCACCCACACACCCAGTTGTTTTGTAATGATGGCCCCATCTTTCATGATTTGGGGATTTTCTTAAATGCATTTTTTTTTAACATCTCTGTGCCCAATATGGGGCTTGAACTCACAACCCCAAGATCAAGAGGCTCATGCTCTACTGACTAAGCCTGCCAGGAACCCCGATTTCGAGATTGATTTCATCACTCTGGTAGGTCTTGAGTTCCTCAAGCTCGAGGACTTTATCTGCTCTTTTTTGTATCAACTACTGAGGAACAGGAGCTGGTTCCAGGCTCCAAGGTGGGCATGAAGGGTCTCGGCTCACAAGGGACTCTGGGCAGGACTCTGCCTCCAGTTAAGCAAGGGCAGTTGGGACAACTCTGCGGGTTCCACTGCTCTGTCATTACATAGTTTCCCGCAGTTATCTCTGGCCCCGCTCCCATCCCAAACACCCAAAGTCAACCACGCCAAAAGAGAAGTAGAGTTCCCCAATCCAATGAGTCTTCCCTCTGCCTCTGCCTATTCAGAGGAAGTGGGTGGGTGTGCAACTGTGCCCGGAGGATCCTTCCCATCACCACAGGTCCATGTTTATGGCCCTGCCTGGGTCCTGGCCAAGTGCACCAATAATGAACTCAGCAAGAGCACCACCTGGACTAGAAAGGGGTCTGCCCTGTCTCCCTCTTTACTATTTTTCCAGGCAGATCACACCCAGGGGAAGGGAAACTTACTCTCACACTGTTGTTCTCCCTCTAATCACATGCAAAATTGGAAAACTAAGTGTATCAGGGGAATTCAGAGCTGTAAAAACAAAACGAGATTAAAAATCAAAACTCACACTCCTCATCAACAAAAGAGTGAGAAATTCTGCTCCAGTAGGTGAAATCTGATTTCAGATCAATGAGTGTAGATGGAGAAAAAAGCCCATGTGACCCAAGAGTGAATTAAAGCTGCCAAGCAAAATTCAAAGAGCAAAATGGAGGAGGCGTGTGCTTATTTTTACAATGAATGTGAAAGAGAGGCTATGGGAGAGAGGGGGGCTGATCCAGTCAGAGAGGCGGGGAAGCACACTCTCTGACCAGACAGACAGGCAGGCCTCTGCTCACCTTTCCAGGCCCCGGGTGTTATCTCTGAGCAAACAAAAGCTTGTCTCTTATCAGGTGGAGCACACAGACAGTGTTGACCCAGCACTTGATCCACACAGAGGCTCCCCCTCTGGACCTGAACTACAGCCCCATGGGTAGACAGGACAGGGACTGAGCCATCCATTACACAGATGAGAATATCAAGTCCCAGGAAGATTTGCTCCAGGTCATCTAATTAGAAAACTAATGTAACCAGAACTTGAATCTGACTGTTCTAACACCAAGCTTAGAGCTCCCTACACTGGCCCCCGGGGCCTTGGGCCTCTGCAGGAAGGGAAGGAACTCAGCTGGGTAGTCAGTGAGGTCCCTTGGGCTTCTTTCATCCCTTTTAAACAGGAAGTGAGAGCACAGACTCCTGTGCAGCCCTCAACCTCCCCTATTATTTCCATTAACCCCCAGAGCTCAACAGACTTTCAATGGCTACAAACTGGAGCTTGAACCAAAGGCAACCAGTCAGCCACACGCTTTCATGCCAAACTTTCTCTGGTAAAACAAGTCTATAAAGAGAAATTTCGACCAAGGAGGCTCCACCCAGCTCAACCAAAGAGAGATAATGGGTGGGTGACAAGGCTTCCTATTTTAGGAAATCTGTCAGTTCTCTATCAGCAGAGCCTGGGCCTTTGGCCAACGAGGCCCTGGGGAGAGGAAGAGTGAGGAGTCAGGGCAGCTGTTGTGAACTCGTGTCCCCACCAAGGCGGCTGGCAGGCTGGGTGGGGGGATTTAGCCCCTCTGAGTTCACACTTGAGCGCAGCCTCTGTGGCCTGGCTCCCTGCCCACCTCTGCGGGGCAGAGACATGCTTCCCACAGCCCGGCCCCAGCCTCCCGCCCAGGGAAGGGGATATTAGGAGTCTACCCCACCCCCTACCAACTGTCCACAGAACAGGCCCAAACTGGTCCTCTATTTCTACTTTCTCCTCAGAGAGGAAGAGGTGGCCCCTACAGCAGCCATGTGCCCCTAGACAATTTCTTCTTCCATAAAAAAGTGACAGCAACACCTTCTTCATGGAATACTGTGGTGATTAAATGAGAAAATGTGTGTGAAGCACCGAACACATGGTGGGCACTCAAGGAGAAGTCATTTGCCCCTTCCCCCTATAAGCAGTTCTGACCGTGGGCCTTGGCCCCTCATAGGTCTTAGTGTGTTATCATCAATTACAACTTTCCCTAATCCCCAAAGATGTGACTCTCCACCCCGGTTGCGTATGCCCGCCTCCTTTGGGCCTGTCATGGCCTGCAGTTCTGCTGTATATTTTACTCATTAAGCACAGATAGCATTTGTTCTGTACCCAGCACTCTTCTACGGCCCTTGCAGGTCTAAACTTTCCTGGGGGAGGAGGACAAAGGGGAGAATCGCACAGCATTTTGGGGGTGGAGGGGGTACCACCCCTGGGTGCAGGTGCTTTCCTTTGCCCATCCCAGCATCCATCCAACACTCTCAATAGCATGAACGAGGTACGAGTTCTGCAGGGTACTGACCCTTATTTCAATTTCCAAGTACAGTATATCTTTTTGTTATAGAATACTTTCAAAGTCTAATTCCACAGATTTCTGATATTACCGCATGGTCTTTCTTTGAGAACTTTCTTTGGGTTGGCCCTTCCCAACCTACATTCCAAGACTCAAGCAACCTCAAAAGCTGAAGCCAAAGTGCTGTGCCTAGCCAGTTAGGAGTGTGGATGGCCTCACTTCTCAAACCTTTTCAAAACGCAACAGTAAAAAGAATGTCAGTGGCAGGCTGGGAGCAGCCAAAGGAGAGAGTGTCAGCAGCTTCCAGAGGATGAACCAAGACATTTCAGATTTAAATCTCTGCCAGGGGCCCTGGGCCAGTGCAGCATAACGCAGTGTGATTACAGGAAGCAATGTAACAATCAATACTGAACGGGCAGCCAGCACAGCACCTATAAAAGCAGACGACGGCTTGGTTCTCTCCTGCAAGGATCTGAGGGCCACAACCAGCTGCAGCTCTAACAAGCAAACGTCCTAAGTCAAACTAGTATCCTGGGTCTGAGAAGTAATAAAAGACAAACCACCAGAGCTCAGGGAGGGGTTTTAACAAAGTCCTAAAGCACCTGAGCAAAGAAAAGCTAAAAATAAGACAAATCCCCTGAAGGCCTATCGACTGTCATCATCATAATATCCCCTGTTACCTAAGGACAGATGCCAGGAGGTGGCAGCTGTGTGCCTCATCATCACCCTCATCACCAAACAGTGGCTCCCCTTCCCCATGGGACACAGCTCCTGCTTTGGCCTGCCTGCTGGTTGAGGAGGTAGATAAGGAGACTAGATTTGCCTAGAGATCAGAAAGCAAGATGGAAGAGAGGTAGAAGCACAAGGTCCCAGCAGACAAGGCCTCCTACCAGGTACTGGAGACTCCACTGATTGCACTGGGAAACAGGAGGTAGTGTGGTGGCCTGAGGCAAGGTGCTCACTGCTGTCTGTTCCCCTACCGGCACCCCCTTCCCTGGGATCCTGTAGTTGGAGCACATTTTTAAAGTACTAAGGGACCAAAAAAAAAAAAAATGTACTGAGGGACACCTAA
The DNA here is from genome assembly GCA_002007465.1 of Ailurus styani. Lineage (NCBI taxonomy): Eukaryota > Metazoa > Chordata > Mammalia > Carnivora > Ailuridae > Ailurus > Ailurus styani. Next base: position 1,346,293 of record LNAC01000257.1, read on the forward strand.
GTTCCCCAGACCCCATCACACATCTTTTCCTTTCCTGTTTCAGCAAGGGCACCCTTTGTTGCTTATTTAGTGATACTTCGAAAATAACTTTCTTCTGGACCAGGGCTGGTTTTATCAGATAATCCAGGCATCTACTGGGTGTCCACCCACATGTCCTATTAAAAAATGAATGCTGGGGGCGCCTGGGTGGCTCAGTGGGTTAAAGCCTCTGCTTTCGGCTCAGGTCATGATCTCAGGGTCCTGGGATCGAGGCCCGCATCGGGCTCCCTGCTCAGCGGGGAGCCTGCTTCCCCCTCTATCTCTCTGCCTGCCTCTCTGCCTCCTTGTGATCTCTCTCCCTCTGTGAAATAAATAAATAAAATCTTTAAAAAAAAAAAAAGAATGCTGGGGGCACTTGGGTGGCATAGTCACTTAAGCGTCCAACTCAGTTTTGGCTCAGGTCATGTGTGATCTCAGGGTGGGGAGACGGAGCCCTGCGTCAGGCTCCATGCTCAGTGTGGAATCTGCTTAAGACTCTCTCTCCCGGGGCACCTAGGTGGCTCAGTTGATTAAGCATCTGCCTTCAGCTCAGGTCATGATCCCAGGGCCCTGGGATCGAGTCACACATCAGGCTCCTTGCTGAACAAGGAGCTGCCTGCTGCTCCTCTACTTGTGTGCTCTCTCTCTCTCTCTCTCTCTCTCTGACAAATAAATAAAATCTTTTAAAAATTTTTTTCTCTTAAAAAAATTCTCTCTCCCTCTGACCCTCCCCTTACACTCTCTAAAATAAATAAATCAATCTTTAGAAAATATATGAATGCTGTAGGAGGGTTGATTTATTAACTAAAGAAAGGAACAACAACAACAAAATTACACCCCCAGAGACAACAGGTCTGGGACATGGGGGCAGTGTGTGGCATATCTTGGACCAACCCAGGAGGGTTCCCCTTCAGGACAGGCAAGGAACCCTAAACTGCCCAACCATGTGGAAGCCCCTCTACTCCTATGCTTCTGGCTCTGAGGCAATGTGCTGAGAGGACCTCCCAGTATTTAATAACCCACACCTGGCATCTGTGCCTTTCTGCAGGCCGGAGCCTGGCCTCCTGCACTCCCAGCCATCAGAGGTCCTGCTGCAAGTGAAAAGCCCAGTCTGACGAATGGGGCCTCGTGGACAGTGCCCGGCCAGCCAAGCCACATCAGGCACACCTGCCTCTCTTCCCCTTTCCTCCACCTCACAGGACAGGAAAGGGTTTCTTTCCTGTTGAGCCCACAGCTGATGAGCCGATCGATCGATCGATCGATCGCCACCTGACCCAAACTCCCTGGAGGCGGCCTGTGTGGTTGCCATGGCACCCTGCAGGGCCGCTCAACTCCCCTCCTCCCACCCCCCTGCATCCCCCACCTGCAGCTCCATAGGCAAAAAGGCAGAACGTCAATCAGATGAGATAGTGAGCAGAGGCACTGAAATCTCATTGCAGCCAATATACTCCTCATCGACCCCAACAAGCATTCAACTTGCTTTTATCCTCTCTGTCAACCCTAGAGAGCAGAAGTTAAAATGAAAGGACAGGACTAGTGGATGAAGGATATACAAAGAACCCTGTCAATCCATAAGGCAGGAAATAAGGCCCTGGCACAGGGCAGGGGTTCAATAAATAGATGTTAAATTGTTACATGAAGAAGTGAATAAAAGCAACTCAACTGTGATTGAGTCCTCTTGAGGAATATTTTCTGAAAAGGCACGGTCGGCATTAATAATTGGTACATTTGGTGTATCATTTTCTGCCTTCGTGTACTATCACTTTTGATCTTTGCAACAAGAAAGGGCACTAGAGCTGGGCTGGACCATCATTTCCATCTTGCAGCTGAGAAAACTAAGACACAGAGGGGTGGCCTGACCAAGTGACTCAGCACATTGGTGGAGGCCGCGGGAGGGGAACCCACAGCCCTGGCCTCCGACCCACTCTTCTCCCTCCTCCTGTAACAGCTCTGCCACAGGCTCTCCTCCTCCTCCCCCTTCCCTGGGCATAGGACATCTGAGAGGGGACAGGGGACTCAAGCGAGCATTGAAGTCCTGTCCATGCCTCAGCTCACTGGGGGTGAATGATGAAATATTTATTTGGTGATGAGACCTTGCCCTTCAGATCAAATGGCCACTCCTGCCTGGATTACCTTACAATAAAGTAGACCCAGTGTCAGTGTCTGCTGCCTGCTGGCCCAGGTTGCTAAAGAGCCGAATATCTCCCCACCCTAACCCCTCAAACAGGGAAGCAGAAGGACCAGGAGGTATGTCTGAGCACCCCTCAGCCCCAACCACAACCCCTCCCTGAGACCGCCTGTCTTCTGGCCTTTCTGCTTCCCTTTCCTCCTCCAGTGATATTACCAGGGAGCCCCCCTCCTCTTCTTTCCTCAGAACACTGCCACTGCCCGCAGCAACCCATAGGGTTCTCTCCCCCTCAGGACTGCCTGTGGAGTGGAAGACAACCTTCCTACCATTGGGAACCATTCAGGATAAAATGCACAAACGTGAGGAAACTACAAAGGCTAAAGAATGCGGACAGACTGTCCCAATGACTTCCTTTCTAGTTGGTGTTTTAAAGCCCCTTCGGCCTCGAGCTCCATATGATGGNAGAGATTACAAGTAGGCAGAGAGGCAGGCAGAGAGAGAGAGGAGAGAGGAGGAAGCAGGCTCCCTGACGAGCAGAGAGCCCGATGTGGGCCTCGATCCCAGGACCCTGGGATCATGACCTGAGCTGAAGGCAGCGGCTTTAACCCACTGAGCCACCCAGGCGCCCCCCAATGACTTCCTTTCTAGTTGGTGTTTTAAAGCCCCTTCGGCCTCGAGCTCCATATGATGGAGAACGCTTGCACACTTCCCCTCTCCTCAACTTAGCCAGAACACGCCCTCAGGCATGAATGTGCACTGTGCCCACTAGCCTCTGGTATTCTCAAGAGCCCCTGGCTCAGACTTGCTTGAATGTCGAGGATTAAATGAGAACACACGAGAAACTATATTAAGTGTTTTAAATGTATGTGCTATATGATAATAAGGTTAGTTATCCGTGTTATTCTCCATTTCACTCACCCTCAGATGTTCTCAGCTCCAGGAGGCTGACCTCTGAGAAAGGCATCCCCCTGGGCTCCCTTGCTGGCAACTTCTGGTTTGGCCATTGGGAGGCATCCAGCAGGAAAAGCTGTTCAGGCATCAGAATTCCCTTCTTCCCTTTGCCCTTTAGCCTCAGGGCTAAATGAGGGCTCCCAGCTGATAGAACTCTCTGGGCACCTCCCTATTCGTTCCCTTAACCCTGCCTACATCTCTGTTCATCTCTTAATTACAGTCTTTCCTTTGAGCCACCTGGGATAAATTCTGTTTTCCTTTCAGGCCCCTGACTGACAAACTCAGAGACATCTACACATCTGTGTCCGAACAGCTGAAGGGGCCACCCGTGTTCCCTCATCATTGGGAACAGAGAAACCACAGTGTCCACTGATGGCTAACTTGTCTTCAACACGGAGCTTCCAAATTCCAAGCGAAGTGACCTTGTCCTTCCTTCCTCCTCCCATCTTTCTAGCTGCACATTCTTATAAAGCAGCTCAGCGTGGGCTGCCAGCAGTCTGACATCAGGATGGAAGAATACAGAGGCCTCAGAGGTTCTGCATTTTCTGGAATCTAATGATTCTGCTGATCCTCTGGTGTTTGGCAATAGCTATTTCAATGTTGAGATGCTTAAATCACTTCTTTGTTCTTTCTGCTGTGTAACTAGGGCACTACTAGGAGTCTGGAGGAATTGCTGCTTGAGGTAGGTGTTTTTGGGGATGGAGTGGGTAATTTTTTCCTTTGTTCTGGAGGAGTTAAGTCATGCACTTGGAAGAAGGTCAAGTTTGGGCTTTTCTCCTGCAGTAGGTCAACAGCCGACCCTTCTTCAAGTGGTGCCCCTTCTGTCTCTAACATTACTTCTTCCTCTCCCTTCGGAGTGGCTGTCTACTTTGAGAAATACAAGTCCTGCCTTCTTCTTTTGTATTTTTTTCCAATTTCCAAAGAGCTGCGAGCTTCACTGCCAAGTGCCATCCACTACATATTTACTGAAGGCCTGCCAGGTGCCCAGTGAGACTCGGGACATGGGAACATTGGTGACCAACACAGGAGGTCTTATCCTCCAGGACCTCACAGTCTACCAAGAAGGGAAGGCAAGAAAAAGCTCAGAGAATTAACAGAACACGTGGGAAGAGAGAGAACTTGGGGACGGGGACTCCTCCTGGGCTCTGCCTCCTGACCACAAGCATTCTAGGGCAGGGATCAGGTTCCCAGCTAGCCTATTTTCCACACCTCAGAGAACATGTGCTTCATCAATAAGTAACCACACCTGAGTTACTGTGCAAATAACCTCAGCTCTGCTCTTGGAACAGCCAGGTTCACTTTTCTACCAGCCTTTTCTCTCCAGCTTCCACTCTCTGTGCTATCTGGACTCTATGTCATTCATTTATCATGGCCTGTCATTACTGAAGGAGACAAGAAGCCTGAAAAAGAAAGGACAATTTGAAGGATCCTTATCTGGTCTCTCTCAGCCTGAGTTCCTTCCAAACGCTAGTATTTACCCTGGCCCAATCTCCTGCAAAAAAACACCATGAGACAACCGCTAGGGAAAGTAGCAGCAGCAAGAGCTAAATCCATTTAGATTAGGAAAAGGGAGGGAGGCCAGCAGAATGAACCCAGCGGGAAGTGGCTCTTGCCGCAGTGAACTCCCTTGCGCATTTCACACGCGGCTCCGCTAGTCCAGGTTCACCTTTGCTTACCTCACAGCCAGAGGCCCAGCATGGCTGCTGGGGACTTTCTGATATCAGTTCAGACCGATTTCCAAAATGTTGTGGCGATTCTAAACCTTCACTCCCCCAAACACTTCAGACTACATCTTGCGTTTATCTGGGAGAGGAGGTTCCAGGAGTCTATGTGGGTGAGACCCGAAGCGAAGACTAATTAGGAAATCTGCCATCTCTTTTTGTTCCCATTTCCTTTTGTGAAACCCCTTCAAATTCAAAAGTCACTGAATGTCTGAGTGAGGAGAGATGTTGGGGTCACTCAGGCCAATGGCCCCTCCTCAGTTTAGAGAGCTAATGGAGAACACAGGCTGTGATCAAAGTCCCATGAGCCAGGGGCTGAGCTGACCCCGGGCTCCTGGCCAGCATCCTGCCTGCCGCTTGGCTACCCTGGGAATTCCTGCACCAGGCACAGGTAGAGGGCAGAAAGGGAATAATGGAGAAACTCTGAAGAGGAAGAAATCAGCTGATATTTAGTTGGCCAACCAGGCTGGGTGTCACGAGACCCAAACTGGAAGCAGGTGAACCTGCCTAATGTGAGGTGAGGAAGACGGAGGGAGGGAGGAAAAGAATACATTTCAGAACAAACAGAATCTGTGACCACAGTTAGTCCACGCTCTAGGGCAGCAAGGGTGGGCTCAGAATGAGGTAAGGGAAATGCATCCCTGCAAAAGGGAAAATGCTTCTTGTATAAATAAAGCTCAAGGCAAGTCTCAGATGTGAGTAGAAGGCAGGGAAAGCTGCTTGCGGTGAACGCAGCGATCTGCCCCCAGATTCCCTTTCCTGCATGAACGATCTATTCCCCCTACATGTGGAGTGCTGCTGGAAGAAGACTCTGGGCTGTCGCCCTCTTTGACAGTGCCTGGGCTAAAGGAAGCTGCCCCACCCAAGGTTGTGTGCCCTCTTCCAGAGGCAGCCCCCATCCAGGGACCCATCCACAGAAGTACAGAGGCCTGGCCCTCTAGCCCCAACTGAGAACAGCTTCCTAGCTTCAGAGCTTTCCCTGTCAGCTGACTTTGTTGGGGTTGCTTCAGGACTAAACTCCTCCCCCTGCCCAACCTATCTCCTCCTCTCCCTTCCACAGTGTGGGTACCAAGAGTACACTCCCTCGTGAGCGTGAACAGCCTGCACAGACATCCCATCTCAGTTAGCTTCTGGGGGAACTCAAATGGCAACACTGCTGATTAAGTAAATATACAGAGCCCCCTCAAGGCAGAGCGAATACCTCCATTCATTGAAACTGGTCAAGTAACCCGTCCCTGTGAAAGAATGTTGCCCACGTCCTGATTTAGAGAATGGAGTCGAAGCTCTGTCTAGGTTACACCTCACTGCCAACTACAACATGTAGTTGTACACTGAGCCCTTCAGGTGCTGGAGCAGTGAGACTGAAAGGGCCATTCCTTCCCTGGTAGGACCACACCCTCTCTGAGCCAGTCAGCCAGAAACAAGTCCAGGCAATTCTTAAAGCCCTTTAAAGAAGATTCCCAAACCACCCCTGGGGCTGGGACCCCTTGTAAAGTTGATAACCCTTAACTAAGTGTTCTCCTGAAATAAATTTAAATTCGTCACACTCTGCGTTAAATTTTTTGTTATAAGCTTCTCTGTTTAGGGACCCTTTATGATTCCTCTCCAATCTTTTCATCAAGGTGAATGATTCCGTTTCCACTAGTTTTTCCACAAACAGTCCTGCTTTCAATCCTATCATCACCTCTGTAGCTTTCTGTGAAGGCCACAAAACACCCTGTTTCAAATCTTGGTTTGAATGTCGGTCAATTTCTGGGTCATGCCAATTTCTCACCTGTTAGCGTCCATGTGATCATCCTGCATGAAATACGGCACTCCCGTACACAAGTCACCATCCACAATCCAGCAAGGGCACTCTTCCTCAGTTACCACTCTTCAAAGCAGGCACTCCCACAGCCTGGAGATCCAAACATCCAAACAGGGCTTCTCACTGAAGAAGTAGGAAGGCATCAAGAGAAGGGAAGATGAAGGTTAAACCTGAAGCCACATGGTTCCCAGGAACAGAGAAGCCACTGTGCCTCAGACAACAAGGAGGGAAGAGGGACTCCACAGAACTTAGCCAGAGGCAGACAGCTTGTGTTTGGGAGTAATGAGCTTCTACCTATATGAGAAATCTAAGCACATTAGTTACTTCTTTCTTTCCAAGAATCCTTGAGATATTTAGATTTCTGAGTTATGAAATGAAAATGAAATCAGCCCTTTTTTATTTGTTTGTTTCCCTGTGCTTACCTCAGGATGCTTTCCGGATCTGCCTGGTAAATAACAATTTACGAAGAACTACATTCACTTATCTTGCTATATCTTTGATCCTCTTTGCAGGAAAACCATCCAGTAATTATTATGTTTTAACTGTGGATTGGTAGAGTTTCTATACTCATTATGAAAACTCACACCAGTGATTTTCAACCATTTGTCAAGGCCTGTATACATTTCTGCCAGTCATGGCTGGTTGTGGGGGAGCGGGGAACACTACTGACATCTAGTGGATAGAGGCCAGAATGCCGTTAACCATCCTTGAGCGCACAGAACCGCCTCAAACAAAGAATTATTTGGTCTAAAATGTTGATAGTCTTGAGGTTGAGAAACCCTGACTTACAGATAATTCCATGTCCTCCTAAATGTACTCACTTCTTCAGACAGCTTCAGGCATTGTTCTTTTTTTTTTTTTTTTTCCCTTTCGGGCATTGTTCTTTCTCCTCCTCTGGCCCAGAGAAATTACAAGCCGTTTGACCAACAAGCTCACAGGCTTTCCTTTCTTTTTTCTTCTTTCTTCTTTTTCTTGATGGAGTTGGAGCTAAGGAACAAAGAAAAGTAAAACCCCAATGGTAAAGTGAAAACAAGCTTGATCTTGGCCCATGGACTCCCTTCAAAAGCTATGTGTTATGTGGGCATCTGTGAACAGGCAGGACAAATCAGAAAATAACAAGGAATTCTCACCAAAAACCATAAGATACCTAGGAATAAAACCAAAGAGGTAAAAGATCTGTACTCTGAAAATTATAAAACACTGATGAAAGGAATTGAAAATGACACAAATGGAGAAACATTCCATGCTCATGGATTAGAAGAAAAAATATTGTTAAAATGTCTATATTACCCAAATTATATTACCTATATTAAATGTGTAGATTGCTACACATTTAACGCAATCCCTATCAAAATACCAACAGTAGTTTTCACACAACTGGAACAAGTAATCCTAAAATGTGTATGGAACCACAAAGGACCCCGAATAGCCAAAGAAACATTGAAAAAGAAAAGCAAAGCTGGAGACATTGCATTTCCAGACTTCAGAATTATGATCAAAACAGTATGGTACTGGCACAAAAATAGACACATAGATCAACAGAACAGGATAGAAAACCCGGAAATGAACCCCTAATTATATGGTTAACTAATCTTCAATGAAGCAGGAAAGAATGTCCAGTGGAAAAAAGACAGTCTCTTCAACAAATGGTGTTGGGAAAACTGGACAGCAACATGCAGAAGAATGAAATGGGACCACTGTCTTACACCATACATAGAAATAAATTCAAAATGGATGGAAGACTTAAATGTGAGAAAGGACACCATCAAGATCCTAGAGGAGAATACAGGCAGCAACCTCTTTGACATCAGCCGTAGCAACTTCTTACTAGGTATGTCTCCTGAGGCAAGGGAAACAAGAGCAAAAATCAACTATTGGGACTTCATCAAAATAAAAGTCTTCTGCACCGTGAAGGAAATAATCAACAAAACTAAAAGGCAACCTACAGAATGGGAGAATATTTTTGCAAATGACATATCTGATAAAGGGTTAGTATCCAAAATCTATAAAGAATTTATCAAACTCCACACCCAAAAAAACAAATAATCCAGTTAAAAAATGGGCAGAAGAGATGAATAGACATTTTTCCAAAGAAGACATCTAGATGGCCAACAGACACATGAAAAGATACTCAAAATCACTCATCATCAGGGAGATGCAAATCAAACTACAAGGAGATATCACCACACACCTGTCAGAATGGCTAAAATCAAAAGCACAAGAAACAGCAGGTGTGGTGAGGATGTGGAAAAAGGGGAGCCCTCTTGCACTGCTGGTGGGAATTCAAACTGGTGCAGGCACTCTGGAAAATAACATGGAGGTTCCTTAAAAAGTTAAAAATAAAACTACCCTATGATCCAGTAATTGCACTACTAAGTGTTTGCCCAAAAGATACACAAATACTAATTTGAAGGGATACATGCACCCCCACCCTGATGTTTATAACAGTATTACCAGCAATAGCCAAATTATGGGAAAAGCCCAAATATCCATTGACTGAAGAATGGGTAAAGAAGATGTGGTGTATATGTATGATAGAATACTACTCAGCCATAAAAAGAATGAAATCTTTGCAGTGACACGAATGGAGGAAGAAAGTATAATGCTAAGCAAAATGAGTCAGAGAAAGACAATATGATTTCACTCTTGTGGAATTTGAGGAATAACACAAATGAACATAGGGGGGAAGAGAGGAAAACCAAGAAACAGACTCTTAATTGTAGAGAATAAACTGATGGTTACCAGAAGGCTGGTGTGTGAGGAATGAGTTAAATAAGTGATGGGTATTAAGGAGAACATTTGTGATGAGCACTGGGCGTTGTATATAAGTGATGAATCTCTATATTGTACACCTGAAAATGATATTACGCTGTATGTTAACTAACTGGAATTTAAATTAAAAATAAAAACTTAATAATAATTTTTAAAAAACAAGGAATTCTCAGAATTACTTCCTAGGTCAGGTCTTATTCTGAGGTACAAAGAGATTCCTCTTGCTCTCAACTGTGTAATAATCTCATCTCCCACACTTTGAATCAAGGATTGAATACAATGTAAGCAAAATAACCAGATACCCTCTTCAACTAGTTTTAAAACCATCCCTATCATTTTAAGAAAACAGACTTCCCACAATTTGGCTATAAATTGATCTGCCTGGGCTATTTTTGTGTAGACATTTCTTACTTTTCTGAAGAATAGACTGAATGAGTGTGTCAAAATTTTTTGAAGCTAAAATTATGACATAAGCAACAGCTTTGTAGCCAGCCTATGCTTTAACCTAGAATAGCACAACTAGAAAAGTCAGCTAAGTCATGAGGGCCCAGTCAAGAATATAATAGTGTGGGATCACTGCATAACAGGCAGGATCCTACTACAATATGGCCTTTGAAATGTCTTGAAAAGAAATCCTATGTCTAGAAAACAAAGCCTTCATTTCTAGGCCCCAGCTCACCCCACTCATCCCACTATTATCCCTGCTTCAGCTGAATGAAAAGCTCAAAAAAAGAAAGTGCTAGAATTTTAAAACATTTTAATATAGAGTAACTATTTCTTCCTTAAAGGACCATCTTCCTAAGGATGGAAATCCTCCCCAAGAATGATTCTCAAGGAGGATTCTGGGAAGGGTGAGGAGCACCAGGAATCTATCTTTCCATCTAGACAATAATTGCTTTGGTGGAATTTCTCTGACAATCTAACTATTTGGGGACTCTATAGGCTACTGAAGGCTGTAACTTCCAAGGGAAGCCTTGGACAGTAAACTGTGGTTAACTTGGGTCAATGTGAGCACAGTAGCAGCTCCCCCTCCCACATCCCCAGCCCCATAGCAGGCAGCTGCGCACCTGTTCCTGGAGCAGTGTGCACAGATTGCAGGAGCCAGAGTGGGTAAAAAAAGACCCTGTCTTCCAAAGATAGGGTATGTGTGCTCTGATCACCGATTGCTGCTTCTGATCTCAGAGATGTCAGCAAAGAGGAAGTTGGCTGTAGTTATTGCGCACCCCCCTCCATTGTTGCAAGTTTCTCCCCCTTCCAGCTGAAGTGACTTCCAGGGGATTTAAAGGGCCAGTATTCTTTTTTTCCCTCCTTCCTTTTTTCTCGTTTTCCTTTTTGGGAACCACATATGAAAGAGTAGAACATTCAAAAGCAACTCTGTATACAGGGAAAATTAGAAAGTCATCATGCACACCCAGGGAAAGGTGAAGGCTCAGAAAAGACTTAGGAAGACCTTAAGTTTACACCTTAGGCGGATCCTTTGCACGGAGACAGCCTGCAACAGTCAAAACCCCAAAAACAATAAACAAAAACTAGAAAACCCTAGGGAAGGGAGAGAATCTGACTTCCAGACTTACCACATCAATAGACTCAAATGTCCAGTTTTTATCAAGAAAGTCACAAAGCACATAAAGAAATAGCAAAGTGTGGCACATTCAAAGGAAGAAACAAATCAACAGAAATACCCCTACCAAAGAACTGATAACAGATCTACTAGATAAGGACTTTAAAATCACTGTCTTAAAGATACTCAAAGAACTAAAGAAAGATGTGATGAAAGTAAATGATGTCTGAACAAAATGGGAATAAATAAAGAGATAGAAAAATTAAAAAGAAACCAAAAAGAAATTCTGGAACCGATAAGTGCAATAACTGAAATGAAAAATTCACTAGAGGGATTCAGATTTCATCAGAAGAAAGAATCCACAAACTTGAAAATAAGACAGTAGAAATTATCGAGTCTGAGGAACAGAAAGAAAAAAAAATGAGGAAAAGTGAACAGACCTAAGGGACCTGTGGAAACACCACCAAGTGGACCAATGTATGCATCAGTGAAGTCCCAGAAGAAGAGATAGAGAAAGAAGCCAAAAGAATATTTGAAGAAATAATGGCTGAAAACTTCCCAAATGTGATGAAAGACATGCAATAAACATCTAAGAAAATCAAAGAACTCCAAATAAGATGAACTCAAAGAGATCCACACTGAAACATATAATCAAACTTTCAAAAAAAACAAAAACAAAGAGTCTTGAAAGCCACAAGAGAAAAAAGACTTCATACACAAGGGGTCTTCAATTAGATTATCAGAAAAGTTTTCATCAGAAATTTTGGAGGCCGGAAGGCAGTGCTATTTAAAGTGCTAAAAGAAAACTGTCAACCAAGAATGCTACATCTAGCAAAACTGTCATTCAAGAATGAGGGAGAAATTAAGACTTTCCCAGATAAACAAAATCTGAAGGAGTTCATTACCACTAAGCCTACCTTGAAAAAAATGCTCAAGGGACCACTGCAGGGTAAAATAAAAGAACACTGCACAGTAACTTTAAGCCATATGACAAAATAAAGATCTCAATGAAGGTAAATACATAGGCAGTTAGAAGAGCTATTATTACGGTAACAATGGTTTGTAACTCTACCTTTTGTTATCTGAATGACTTAAGAGAAAAATACATTTAAAAAAAATTATTAGTCTAAAAGCTAATATTACTGTAAGTTTAGTTATAACTCTAATTTTGTTTTCTACCTACTTTAAGAGACTAATGCATTTATAAGAATTAATTTATTTTTTGGGCACACAGTGTTAAAAGAGGTAATTTTATGACATCAACTACATGGGTGGGGACAGAGCTGTTATAAGGAGCAGAGTTTTGGGGTTTTTTAATTTAGTAAAATATACATAACAAAATTTACCATATTAACCATCTTTAAGTGTCCAGTGGTATTAAATACATTCATAATGGGCTACCATTACCACCATCCATCCCCATAACTCTTTCGTCCTGTAAAACTCAAACTCTGTACCCATTAGACAATACCTCCTCCCCTTAGCCCCTGGTAAGTACCATCACACTTTGTTTTTATGATTTTTTTTTAAGTAATCTCTACACCTCCCATGGGGTTCAAATTCACAACCCCGAGATCAAGAGTCACATGCTCCACTGCCTACGCCAGCTTGGCACCCCCTGTTTTTATGATTTTTGACTAAGTACTTCATATAAATGGAATCATATAATACTTAAACTTTTTGTAACTGAAGTGTTGTGTTCAGGAACTGAACAATATAAGTCCTCACCTGAGAGAAGCTGGGCAAAAATAAAATAGCATGCAGTCTTTAGAAGCAGACTGTTTGCTCTCTGGACTGGTGAAGGCTTGCAATTCAAAACCCACGATTGTTAACCCATAAATGCCTAGGTCTTTAAGTAACTTGGCAGAGATCTTTGATAATTCAGACCCATTAGGAGGAGCTGCTTCCAAAATGTACCTTCTCACATTGATTCTGTGCTTTCAAACTGTGAGCATATATATGTGTGGTGAGGAAATGGATGGGAGTTTGTTATTAAACATGTTAATCTGTGTCTAACCAGGGAGTTCAAAGCTGACACGCACTTCATGTTAGGCACAAATCCCCTAAAGCCAGCCCTGCATGATCTGATCCAAGAAAACAAGCTAACAGGATATAACCCATGCAACTGTTTGTTCTTTAGATGAAAAAGGTGGATCCTCCTCAGTGGCTTTAACACATCAATCCAACGTGGGAGCTTGACAGTAGAGTATGAACTCAATGGAGGACTGAAAACATTTAGAGTAAATTATTTCTGTAGGCAGTTTGAAAATACATGATAATGGCAGCCCCCACCGCCGCAATGGAATTTCTGCTAAAGAGCTAACTAAATAGGAACAAGGATCAATTTAGGAAAATCTTCAAAATGTATCTTAATAACCTCTTTTTAGAAACTGTAATACTGTCTTTTTACCACCCTATGGCAATACAATTGAGGAGGGATACTGACAGATTAAATTAGCATGAGAGAAAGGGGCACTAAAATTTCTTAAAGAGCATTGGTCTTTCCCTCCTTTTACATGCAAATCGCATCTGTGCTACTTGCCAAATTCTGCAACATTAGATATTGAAATTGCCTCCATTCTAGACCAGCAATACATATAATAGCTCTAGCTTTTAGATTAAAGAACCCTACTTTCTCTTAGCAGGGCATCAGTAAATTGGGCACTCAGCAGCAGCTTTTCCTAAGAAAACATGGTGGTTCTTTACTTTCTTTATCCACTCAAGAAGCTTCATTTAAAATTAATGGAAACAATTGGGTGCCTGGGTGGCTCAGTTGGTTAAGCACCCGACTCGTGATTTTCGCTCAGGTCGTGATCTCAGGATTGTGAGATCTAGCCCTACATGGGGCTCTGCACTCAGCAGGGAGTCTGCTTGAGGTTCTCTCTCTCCCTCACTCTCTCAAATAAATAAATATTTTTTATAATTAATAAAATAAAATTTTAGAATAATAAGATTAATGGAAACAAGAAATTCAATTTGGCCTCCTGAGTTTAGGAAAGGTTTCATATTGGAGGCCTACAGGTCAAGTTTGATCTGTAGATGTGTTTTGTTCAGCCTACATAGTACTCTGACAATCAGGACAGCTTACATCAAATCAACATTTCCAGCTTCTGATAGGGTAATTGTAAGTCCATAATCCTGCATGACAAAAATTGGCTGGAACTTACTATAGTTGTCCCTTTGAAAAGTCCCCAAAACCTGCTATGGCTGACTATCAAACATCTAGTTTTTTTTCTTAAGATTTTATTTATTTATTTGAGAGAGAGAGAGAGAGAGCAAGAGCAGGGAGACAGCAGAGAGAGAGACAGAGAGAAGCAGACTCCCTACTGAGCAGGGAGTCCAATATGGAACTCAATCCCAGGACCCTGAGATCATGACCAGAGCTGAAGGCAGAGACCTAGCCGACTGAGCCACCCAGGCATCCTAAACACCTCACTAATTTATAGTAGTACCGGCTTCTACAGATACTTGAGTGGCCTTCAGTTTGGAGTTTAAAAAAAGAACATCAAGGAGAGATTGACATAGATTCCAAGACATGTAGGGTACCTGTAGATAACTGACAATAAAAAAGAAACAAAAGGAAATTGCTACATAAATAATAATACCTTTATTCAGTATCTTTCAATACAACAAATTATAACTACTAGCAAGGAAATCAACAATTTTATATGTTCAGCAGTGCTACGCTGCTTCAACTTTGTTAAAATGCTGTTTTCTTCCACCTGAAACTAAAATTACACTATTAACTAACTGGAATTTAAATAAAAACTTGAAGAAAAAAATGCTGTTTTTGTGGTTTTGGTTTTTGGTTTTGTTTGTTTGTTTGTTTGTTTTGAGAAGGAATGGAAGAAATATCCATGAAATTAAAAAAAAATAACCAATGAGGTCTGTACTTGTTCAACTTGACTTATGCTTTAAGAGTCTGAGAGAATTGAAGGCAACTAAAAAGTAACATTTTCATCTCTTAAGTTTAAAAAAGTGATTGAGTATAATGGTTATTTCTTAACTAATCCAGGATTTAGAAAAAGTCCTTAATGTTAAGAAAAGTTTTCATTAGATTAATTTTTGTTTCAGAAAACCTCTAAACTTTCCCAAATAGATGAAATTAATGGAAATTTGTTTTGATAAATGATAAACGTGTTAAGTATGAGTAAATCTTTCTGACTCTGGAAGAAATACTTTCCTCTCTTTCACTGGTATGGTAAAAAAAACACCTAATCTGAAGTCAGAAATTTAGTTTATCATGACCTCTGCTATGTGATCTTTGGCATATCACTTTGCCTTCTGCTATAAAAACAGGGATTGTAATACCTATTTCATGAAATGGTTGTGGGGATTTTAATGAGAGTATGTATCAAAATAGTTTTTCTTCACCTATAAAAACAGGGATTGTAATACCTATTTCACAAAATGGTTATGGGGATTTTAATGAGAGTATCAAAATAGCTAGCACAGTGTCCAGCACAAAGAAAGCAATTAAAAATTTCTGTTCTTTTCAGGCTCCTGGGTGGTTCAGTTGGTTAAGTGGCTGCCTTTGGCTCGGATCATGATCTCAGGGTCCTAGGATCAAGTCCTGAACCCAGCTTGGCAGGGAGTCTGCTTCTCCCTCTCCCTCTGCCTGCTGCTCCCCCTGCTTGCACTCCCTCTCTCTGTGTCAAATAAATAAATAAAATCTTAAAAAAAATTTCTGTTATTTTCATATATGGGAGGCAAAGATGTTCCCCATATAAAAATGAAAAAAGTCACAGGGAATGAATAGGTAGAGCACGGAGGATTTTTAGGGCAGTAAAACTATTCTGATACCGTAATGGCAGATACTTGTCATTATAAATTTGTCCAAACCCACAGAATGTACAAGACCAGGAATGCACCCTAATGTAAACCATGAACTTTGGGTGATAATGATGTATCAGTGTAGGTTCATCAAATGTAAAAAATGTATCACTCTAGTGGGGGATGTTGATAAGGGGGTAGCGTGTGCATGTGTGGGGGCAGGGGAGATATGGGAAATCTCTGTACCTCCTGTTCAATATTGCAAAGAAACTAAAACTGCTCAAAAAAATAAAATTATTTCTTAGAGCCATGGGTTTAGAAAAATGACTAATTTTGACTGTTTCTAACCCAATGCAAAATTTCTATTATAGGTATTTCAGTATAGCTGTCAGAGGATATTATAAATCAAACATTAATACAGTGCTGACCCTGAAAATTATAGCTACTAGTATGACCTAATATATACCCATCAATATACAACCTAAAAAAACAAAGCAGGAATCCAACAAAAACGCACACATGTTCATGTACAAGACATGTATAAGAATGTTCAAGGAAGCACTATGTGTATTAACTCTGCACTGGAAACAACTTAAATGTCCATCTCTGGCAGAACGAGTGTACTTATATAATGGAATGCTAAATAGCAATGAAAATGAACAATCACAAATATACACGGCATGGACAAATCTCACAAAAATAATAAAGGGCAAAAGAAGCAAACAAAACACACACACAAAAAAAGATTTTAATTTCATTTATGTATAACTCAAAATCAGGCAAAACTTATCTATGGTATGACAAGTCAGAATAGTGGCTATCTTTGGGAGTGGAATAATAGTGACTGGATGGAGCTTCTAGGATTACAGCCGTATTTTCTTTCTTCACTTTGGAATTACACAAATGTGTTCACTTTATGAAAAATTATTGAACTCTACAGTTATAATGTGGGCATTTTTCAGAATATATTATTGGGTATATGTATGTTTATATGTCAGTAAAATTTATCAAAAAATATAGCAACAGTAAATGTACAACATGAACATTAAATATGGAAGGTACCAGGTCCAGCCTGGTATTTATTCATGCAATTATTTATTGAAACTCACTTTGTACCCAGTACTGTGTTTGATTTTGGTGATACAATGGTAAATGTTAGAGGTTGAATTGTGTCCTCCCAAAATTCCTATGTTGTAGCCCTAACCCCTCAGGACCTCTCATAATGTGACCTTATTTGGAGACAGTGTCTTTACAGAGGTAATCAAGTAAAATGAGGTCGTAAGTGTGGGCCCTACTCCAGTACGAAGGGTGTCCTTGTAAGAAGAGGAAATTTGGACACAATCATGCATAAAGGAAAGATGATATTTGAGGCAGAGAGAAGATGGCCACATATAAATCAAGAAGAGGGGCAGAGGCCTAGAACAGATTCCTCCCTTACAATCTAAGGACACAACCCTACCCAACACCTTGCTCTCAGACTTACAGCCTTCAGAACTGTGAGACAATACATTTCAGTTGGTTAAACCACTCAGTTTGTGCTACTTTGTTTCAGCAGCCCAGAAAACTAGCACAGTAACCCTCCCCCATTTCCCACACCCTCAAAAGATATTGTCCTTGCCCTCAATTACACAAATAGTAAATCGTTAAACATTATATCAAAAACTAATGATGTATGATATGTTGGCTAATTGAATATAAATTTTTTAAAAAAGAACATTAAAAACAAAACCCTCACAAAAAAGGTACATGGTATGATCTCAGTCTTCTTAAATTTATTGAGGCATGATTTATGGCCTATGATGTGATATATTCTGGAGAATGTTCCGTGTGCACTTGATGACAGTGTGTTCTGCTGTTTGGGGATGGAATATTCTGTATATGTTATGTCCATCTTGTCCAATATGTCATTCAAAGGCATTTTGTCCTTACTGATTTTGTCTGATCTCTCCATTGATATAAGTGTAGTGTTGAAGTCCCCTATTATTATTATTGTATTACCATTAATTTCTCTTTATATCCAGTAATAAAGTGTATGTAAAAAAAATGTAGGTGAAAAAAAAAAGTATTGTCCCTGACCACAACCATGATAGCAATAAAGGACAGCACTAAACTAAGGAAGTCATGAAAGGCTTCCCTGAGGAAGTTTTAACTAAGCTAAGAATTGAAGTAAAAGAAATTATTGACTAGGTAAAAACAAAGGGATGAGCCTTTCAGGTAAAAGAAATAGCATATCTTAGGGGTGTCTGGGTGGCTAGTGGGTTAAGTGTCTGACTCTTGTTTTCAGCTCAGATCAGGATCTCAGGGTCCTGGGATCAAGGCCAGGGTAGGGCTAGGCTCCCTGTGCTCTGAGGGGAATCTGCTCGAGATTCTTTCCTTCTCCCTCTGCCCCGACCCCTGCTTGCACATGCTTGTCGCTCTTAGGCAACAGACTTGAGCAAAGGAAAGCAGAAAGGGCCCAGAGCAACCCCCTGGCTGAATACAGATAGGACCATCTGTGACCCAACTCAAAATAGCCACAGGCCCTAACTGAATATTGGGCTATTTACAACCAGGCACAGTTACCAAAAAAGAGATGATTCCATATGTCGCCACATCTCCTCACCTTCCTGCTTTAAATACAGCCCCACCCACTGCCTCCTTGCAGACAGCCTCCCCTCTGCGGCTCCCTTGAGGTGTATTCAGTAAACTTCTATCTCCTTTGTTGTGCCTGGGGTGAATCCTTTCACAGCATGCAGCACCCGCTTCTACCTGATCATCACCCTACATTTGAGGGCCCCCATCCAATCAGGCGAGATATCACATTTAGCCATCATGCCCTGCAAGAGGAACAAAAAGAAAGTACACATCTGGTTGGAAGAAAGTAAGGAGAACAGTAGGAAAGAGGCTGGAGGGGCAGCTGGAATCCTGATCATGCAGGCCATGTTAAGGATTTTGGACTGCATCTCAAGAAGCAGTGAGACAAACACTTAATACATCATAATATGATAAAATGTGAAGTACTCAACATACCTGTAAGTATCCTTGCCAAAACAGCTGACCTTAAACCTAGTCAAGTCTTTAGATCTCACTTCCATTTATAGGAAATATGGGAAATAGAAGAAAAAAATAAGCAATACTGTAAGGACAAATACCAATCAGACAAATCTGGGACATGGAACAACCAGGTAACAACCAGCCAGTCCAACCAGTCAATGGCAAAAAAAAAAAAAAAAAGGAAAAAAAAGGCGGGGGAGAGGATGCAAAACTCTAGATGAAAAGATACAACAACCTAAACAGAACACATGAACCTAAAAAAAAAAAAAAAAAGAACACATGAACCTTTTTTAGATCCTAATTTAACTATGAACAATTTAACTATGAAAAGGCATTTTTAAGCAACTGGTGAAATTTTAATATGGACTGAATATTAGATGATACTAAGGAATTACTGTTAATTATTTTTAAAGTTTGCTGTGTCTTGGGCACCTAGGTAGCTCAGTCAGTTAAGCATCTTCATTTGGCTCAGGTCATGACTCCAGGGTCCTGGGATGGGGCCCTGATTTGGGCTCCCTGCTCAGCAGGGAGTCTGATTGTCCCTCTCTCTCTGCTCCTCCCCGCTGCCTGTGCACACTCTCTCCCTCTCTCTCAAATAAACAAGTAAAATCATTTTAAAAAATAATTTAAAAAAAAAAAACATGCTGTGTCTTTCCACTGAAGCCATAATCTGGATAGCAGGGACTATCCACAAAATAGGTATTCAGTATGTGTCGTTGATTCTGATGCTGAATCTTGGCATTTCAAATGGAGGCATAAGATCAAAAAGTACTGGGGAATCATTTGTACCTTTGCAGAATTATAGAATTTTTGAGTTAAAAATGACAAGAGGAATTATCTAGTCAAAATAAATTCATGAGAGAAAGGACACAAAACCCGACTGTGGCAGAGCTGGTCTAGAACACAGGCTCCCAGGCCAAGAGCTCGTGTTCCACGTCTCTCAGTGCAGCTCACTGGAAATTCTGACTGCTTCCATGCCCACCCCGTGCAGCTCACAGCTCAACGCCTTCTCCTTCCCCCATGTGACCTCATATTCTTGCTCTTCCTCCCAACTCCATCTCCAGACATTTTAATTTATATTCACTTGACAAGTTTCAAATTCCTTGGGAAAACTGCCAAAGGTAACGCTAACAGAGGAGGAATAATAATGAGGGGAGGGAAAACATTTTAAAACCAAAGCAAAATTAACAGTAACAACAACAGCTGCTGTTTCAAGCTTTTTCCACATTTATGTTCCTATTTCATCCTCATGGCTTTCATGGACACATAATAGCTTTCTATCAATCATACAAATCTCAAAGAAAAAAAGTTTTAAGCTGTTGACACTAAGAATCAATGCTGCTAAGAATAAGTAAAAATCTTAAAAGTTTTAAAAAAAGAAAAAATCAAGGCTGCTGACCTATCTTTTCCCTATCCCTTCTTTTTTTCCATCCTTCGTCTTTTATTTTCAAAGATCACAGCTAATGTGAAGGCCAGAAATCAAAACATTAGTTATTATAAACCTCTTAGTAATACATTGCTTTTAAAATTGTATACATGTATTACTTTTAAAAATATTATATTTTAGAAAACTGTAATTATGCATTGCTCAGTCTGTGTTTAGCAATATGTGGAAAAACTGAGAACTCAGCCAATACTCTATAAGAATTATAAGAAAAGCCAAGCAACCTTAATAAAAGCGTGCTCCATATAGGCAATAAGGTATGTGAACATATCAAATACTCCAAAGAAGGATAATTACACAAATACAAATGGAGAGATATGTGGGATTTCAGTAAGTATAAGTCAAGTAAAGGAATATGTATTTCTGGGACCTACTACTTACTTTTGAAAATCAGTAAGTTATCTTCTACGAAATTCCTCTATTATGTTAGATAGTTATATTACACACACATATTGCTAATCCTTATGACAAACCTTTAGAAGAGGTATTACTGCCCACATTTTCCAAAGAGGAAAAGGTAAGACCAGAATTTGAATACAAGGCTGTCTGATTCCAAGTTCATATTCTATCTGTGATAGTGTAAAAAATAGACACTCAATTTAAATTTAGTAGGGGAAAAGTTGACTTTTTATTCTGACTCCATCTAATAGCAGCTCATTGTTACCATGTTCCATGATCAAGGCTGACATTCAGCTGGTATGGCATAAGGGTTGAAAGCTATTATGATTAGTTGGGTATCTGTTTTGTTTGGGGGTGCCCGTGACATACTGATCACTAAATAGTTTGAATATCTACCTGTCCCCAAGTGTTCAAGTATTCAGACACTTGAAGTCATCCAAAACCACTTCTCATAACATACTTTCCACATCTACAGGTATCCCAGAAATGATAAAATGCAAAAATTGGTTTCATGCAAAATTTGGCTGGTCTCTCTAGGTAAGAATATGCTAAGATTCCCAACTTCTAGAGTAGAAGCCTAACATTTGCCATTTACATACGCCAAAGCAAGGGGTACATCTTTAAATCAGTAGTATAAAATTACTATACTGTAGGTTTTCACCAGTGAGTCCAACCTTGAAATTACATCCTGCCTTTCTCATTAAAAATCAGTCTCGAAGCATTCCTTATCTGGGAAATTAGTCTGACAGGATATTATTCATATCTTCCTCAGTTCTTGCTATAAAATTAGATCCCCAGAAAGGAATGTATCTAGACATTAGCTTATGCCCTTAGACAGAAGTGCCTAAACTGAGTTTTATACAAAGTTATACTCTTGGATTTTATCAAGATTCAATATCAGAAATGACTATATGGAAAAAAGAAAGCAATGGTATAAATGTTTAGAGGATAAATCATCATAACAAAAACAGCATGATTTACTTCTGAGAGCTTCATACTTTAGATTTATTTATAAGTTAGTTATGCCAAAATCAGTTTGCCCAACCAATACACATAAAATGTTATATAAGCTCCCTCAGCTGGTTAAGATACAGAACTACCAAAAAACATGTTCCATTAAGTTGACTATATCATCCTCTTCAGAAATTTCTGTTACTCCAGCCTGAGATCGAAGAATGGACATGATGTCATGAGATAATTTGTCAAAGCCATTCTGTAAACATATATTTGCTATTTCTTGCCAGTTTTCTAATGAGAAAAATGGATCATTTATCATAAGATGTTCGACTATACCTGAGGAAAAAAGTTATAATATTATAGTATGGCACTCATTCTTATTTGAAAACCCACACTTAGCAATTCTTCAAAAATAGAAAGGGATATCATTTCAACTATTAAAGTATTTATTAAACTTGATTCCTATACGTTTTAAGTGGAGTGTTTCAGCCAGTTCACAGTAAGTAATCAAGTGTTAGTTTCTTCATCTTTTTCATTAACCTTTTCATGCCTTACTTCAACCTTCTACTATCTCTCACATTCCCACACTTCTACTCATACTCATCTTCTTCTTGGTTGAAGGCTACAAGGAAGGGGTTTCAAAAAATGAAGAACGAGGGCTCAACCTTATTCAGAGACTCTAAGGTACCACTAGACACTATCATGTAACTGGGGCCTACAGGTCTAGTTTTCATGATCCTTCAAATTCTTTTTATAAAATTCCCTAGTAGTGCTGACCCAAGGGCTTGAAAACCTCTTTGGCAAACCCTTCCTCCTATCTGGATAGAGAGAGATCTCTTAATGATGGGGCCTCTTATAACAAATATTTTTCTAAAGGAAATAAAAGAATGATTTTGTCTATGAAAGAAAACTAGTGACATTACTTTTTTTAAAAAGATTTTATTTATTTATTTGAGAGAGAATGAGAATCAGAGAGAGAGCATGAAAGGGGAGAGGATCAGAGGGAGAAGCAGACTCCTCGCTGAGCAGGCAGCCTGATTCAGGACTCGATCTCAGGACTCCAGGATATTGACCTGAGCCGAAGGCAGTTGCTTAACCAACTGAGCCACCCAGGCGCCCCATATATTATTTACTTTTGAAAATGAATTACGGTGACCTTCTTTGGAATATATTTATTTAGGGAACTCATTTCTTATCTATTACCTGCATTACTTATGATAATGAAAGAGGATCTCTTTTTAAAATATTGTCAGCACTATTATTTTATTTCTACCACGATTATTATTTTTCTGTCAAATAAAATATTTTATTTGATATCTGTAATGATAATTTCAAAATTATCTTCCCAAATGTTTTCATGTAATTTGCTATTCGTTCTTTAACCCCATATAACAATTTAAAATCAAGCTATCTGCTCAAGTTCCTATATTAAATTAGAGAAAGGAAAGAAAAAAGTAACATGTAATTAGTTATTCTTGATCCCACTCCAGAGTTACATTCAGAGTAAACATCATATGGAAATGACATTTACATATGTATTTGGTTTAAGAATAAAAATATATAGCAATTATGTCTAAACATTTTAAATACATATAAAATTACTAAATATACACATTTGTGAATAAATGTACAGTTTTTAGAGTAGTGTTAGCCAGTATAAATATTAAGATGTTCCCCTAAAGCTTTACAAAGATTCTCTCTTCTTTGTAATTACCTCAAGACTACATACTATTATCAATAGACTATTATTGACATGGTAATTTTTACATTTATAAACTCCCAAAGTCAATTCCTGCCAAGAAGGAACTCTTAGGAAAAATGCGTTAACTCAAACAGAATAATCTTGAATCTTTCCCTAAATAACCCACTAATTTCTCTTCTACAATAACATTTTATTATACTTACCTTTCCCACCTTTACTTATTTCTTGAAGTAGCTTAATGCTAACTTTTTTCATATCTACAGAAAACAGATGAAGTACAGCAAGACCAAAAGATAAAGACGGTGGTTTCCCATTCCATTCTCTAGTGAGACACTGAATTAATTCAGTGTGAGGACATAACTTTATTAACTGCATCAGGTCATCTGAAAGTAAAAAATAAAAAAACTATGTCTCAACATCCTAATATGATACATCAACTACGAACTGGGACCAGCTAATGTCTGTACCTGCCAATCAACACTTCTTTTTCCAATCCTTCCAAAGCCCTCAATGAACTCAACAGTACTCTCTCCAATTAAAAAAAAAAAATCATGCTCAGCATAGCAAAAATATGAAAGAAAACTTATAACACAGACTACCAGAAAAACAAATTATCAAAGGGTAATTCTATTCTACCACAGGGTAGCATAGAAAGGATTACACTGGCAATCAGGAAACCTAAGTTTTTGTTGTTGTTGTTGTTTTTGTTTTTGGGGTTTTTTTTTTTAGGAAACCTGAGTTCTAATCACAGTTCCCTCAATTGCTTATTCTTTTGGATCTCAGTTTATGCACCTTAAAAATGCTAGAATTGGTATCTCCAATTTCTAAGGTTCCATCTAATACTACATTATGTTTGTCTATATCCTGTTGCTCGTATTTGGATGAGTTCCTAGTCAGTATGATTTGTTTCTTCCCATGCCTTGCACAGAAAAAGAGTCTCAGTAATTTTTTTCCTAAAAATATCAAGTATTTAGAAACTCAAAAATGAAGACTTTAAGAAGCTATCAGCCAGGGGTGCCTGGGTGGCTCAGTGGGTTAAAGCCTCTGCCTTCGGCTCAGGTCATGATCTCAGGGTCCTGGGATCAAGGCCCACATCAGGCTCTCTGCTCAGCAGGGAGCCTGCTTCCTCCTCTCTCTCTGCCTGCCTCTCTGCCTACTTGTAATCTCACTCTCTCTGTCAAATAAATAAATAAAATCTTTAAAAAAAAAAAAAGAAGAAGCTATCAGCCAGTTCAAGTAGCTAGAGGTTGAGCCATATGAAGTTGCCTGTATTTGACCATTTTTGACTCCAAAAAATGCAATTCATATGATTTAGTACACTAGCTAACTACTGAGTTAATCTAGTACTGCAATCATGATTTACATTCTTAATTTATAAACTTTGTGTTAACTTACTGAAGTTTTTCAAGTAAAAATATTCTTCTTGGGTCGTAACAGAGGTAATTTTCAGAATAATTTCTGAGAGCCTTTCAAGAACTCCCATAGACATAATTTGCACTCTGACAGGCAATGTAAGATAATCTAGTATTTATTAAACACAAATTTCTGTACTGGGAACTTAAATCTATTAAATCACTGCATTTAATATTCAATAGAAGTGAGATATTATTCTTATGCTGAA
The DNA here is from genome assembly GCA_002007465.1 of Ailurus styani. Classification (NCBI taxonomy): domain Eukaryota; kingdom Metazoa; phylum Chordata; class Mammalia; order Carnivora; family Ailuridae; genus Ailurus; species Ailurus styani. The sequence continues at coordinate 1,371,180 of LNAC01000257.1, forward strand.
AGTAAGGAAACAGGTTTAGAGAAGTTAATTTTCCCAAAATTATACACAATATAAAGTAGAACAGTTCATCTGACCTCCCAGAGTCTATGACCTTCCAATCTATAGTAATACTCCTTCAAAATAATAAATATATGTGTGTGCATTATATGCATGTATATATACACACATGCACGCACACACACACAGAAATACAGAGAGAAATGGTGAAAGAAGAAACAAGGAATAAGAGAATATAATTCTGTATCAATAAAGTCAAACAATTTTTTAAAAATGTCCCTAGAAAAGAGGTAGAAATTTATAATTTGGGTCACTCAAACTGGCCTTCACTAAGAAGAAGCTATTATATAGCAGCCCCCAGTCTCCAACATTTCATGACTCACACACCTTACTCTGCTTCATTCAATCAGGTATTCAAATCCCCTTTTCCCTGAATTGATTAATTAACCAATATTTACTCAAATATGTGCAAGATATGGTCTCTGACTAATTAGAAAGAATACAAATTCAAATCTCATGACCTTTCCCCTCTGCTTATCACACTTTGGAATCCATTTTGTCATTCCTTGGTTTACCATATTATTAATCATTTTTTTATCTTATGGATGTTGTTTTAATAGAATTATAAAGGCATACCAGGTATGATACCTGTTTAGCTCACAAATATCTAGAGCAGTGGTTCTTAAAATATGGTCTAGGGTCTACAAAGTCAAAACTACTTTCATAAAAATACTAAGTTGCTATTTGCCTTTTTCATTCTCATTCTCTCACAAATATACATGAGACTACATGACATGTGATATTACAACAGACTGAATATAGAAGTGGATAAGGGAAGCCAGCTATCTTCTATTAAACCAGACATTACAGAGATTTACAAAATGTGGAAAATGTAACTAACTCTTTTTATGAAATTCTTTGGTTTGGGAAGGTATTTTTTATAAAAAACATTTTATTATGATAACATGTCATGGGCTTATTGTTATTTTAAATAAACAAATAAATACTTTTAAATTTTCTGCTTTAATGTCTAACAGGATAAATATCAGCAGACATAACCCATGTAAGTAAAAGCTCTTTGGGATATTCAGTGCTTTTTAGAAGTGTAAAAGAGACCTGAGACCACAAAGTTTAAGAGCCTTACATCTAGAATAACCCAATTTCCAGATAGGCATATTCACTTGCTTAATGATAATGGGAAGGTGAACAAACAAATCATTTCAGCCTTTATTCTAAAAATTACTAGGGGGGAGAAATAATTTTTACTTTTAAAATAGATGCTCTTTTAGTCACACTTATGCTTTTGGAACAAATTTCTTATAACTTTTCTGTTTTTGTTTGGTTTGGGTTTGGGTTTTTTAATTTCTAAATGTATAACTGATAGTCTAAAACTAAGAGAGAACAATTTTTTCCAAAACCAGAAAGTATTAACAAATTGAATCTGTCCCCCAAGGCCAGTATTTTACTGTGGAAAGCTGTGGTTGCTTCTCATTAAAAAGTAAAATAAGGAAAGTAATTTTTTAAACACTGTTTGTTCGAAAGTTATTTTTTTCTCAAGTTATTATTTTCATCTTACAATGTGTTAAATAAATTCTGAGGATAAACATCAAGGTTGTAATTACATTAAGACTGTTATTACTTTATAAATTATTATACTATATATTTAATTATTTTAGATTGTAATGCACTACTAGAAGAACAGAACAATATAATAATGAGTCAGTCATGTTTCTATGCACTTATGCAAGGCAAATTTTGCAAGCAGAACAGAAACTTAACATTTCAGTCAATAAAAATTCTAAGAGTAATTAAACCTATATTCCTTCTATGTCTAAAACTAACTATAATAATCTCTTGTCTATGGAAAATAATACTTAAAACAGAAACTGAATCTGTATACTTAGGTAATAAAAATAAAATACATAATTCATTGAACAAATATTGAGTAGTACCTATTATACCAGATTCTGTTCTGTTGTTATGTGTGTGTAGGCAAATTACTTACCTCTTTGAGCCTTAGCCTCTCTGGGGAACAATTTTTTTTTAATCTATAATATAGGGATAATAACAAAACCTACTTTATAGTTAACATAAGGATTAAGTAAGATCATGCAAGATCATGCATGTAAAAAGCTAAACTATAGTACCAAGTGCACTGTTAATGTAACAAATAAATTCATAACTTTAAAAACTAGATTCTAAGGAAAATTCAATTTATTGTTTGAAAATGATCAGACTCAACAGCCATCAGTGATCCTCTTTCCTGGAAAAAGATGACCTAAAAGTGCTATGTTTTACTCCATTTACAACTTATTAGAATTGGGATACAAAGCCTGCAAATCAGAATTGAGACGCAGGCCTAGGATGTGGGAGATGTCAGGATACCTGTAAACTTGGGTTTCTGATGAACTAAACTCGAAATAAGAGATCAGCTCATTCAACTAAGGTTACCTTAAGGTTAACAATGTCTCAGATCATTGCCCAATTGCAACCTAGATGTTTCAAAAATTTTGAAATGAACATTATTTTACTAAATCTTCATTTCGAATGCTTATATCATAGTCCAGAACATTTAAGTAACAAGTAAGTTCAGCTATTTAAAAAAATTCCTGGGAGCTGGGTGGCTCAGTGGGTTAAAGCCTCTGCCTTTGGCTCAGGTCATAATCTCAGGGTCCTGGGATCGAGCTCCTGGGATGGAGCCCCACATCAGGCTCTCTGCTCAGCAGGGAGCCTGCTTCCTCCTCTCTCTCTGCCTGCCTCTCTACCTACTTGTGATCTCTCTCTCTGTCAAATAAATAAATAAAATCTTTTAAAAAAATCCTTAGGGAGCTTGGGTGGCTCAGTTGGTTAAGTGACTGCCTTCGGTTCAGGTCATGATCTTGGGGTCCTGGGATCAAGTCCCACATTGGGCTCCCTGCTCAGCTGGGAGCCTGTTTCTCCCTCTTTCTCTCTCCCTGCTTGTGCGCTCTCTCTCTCTCTCTCTCTCTCTCTCTCTCTCTCTGTCAAATAAATAAATAAAATCTTTAAAAAAAATTAAAAAACAAAAAATAAATTTTAAAAATCCTTTAAGTAGCATGGTCTAAAACACCTGCAAAATAAACTGTGTACTTCAGCGGGAGAGAAGCAGTGACACCCTGACATCCACCCCAAGGCTAGGCCCTCCCCTCAAGGCTGCTAGGCCCTCCCCCCAGGACAGCCCCAGGCTCAGTCCCGGGTGCCTTTGCCAGACACGTGAGGAAAACCAGATCTCCTCAGGAACAACTGACCTTAAGGCAAAGACCACCCTGATGGGACTGGCCACAGCTACCAAGAACCCAAGAACCCTCCACTAGCACCACGGACTTGACGAACTTCACTCTCTTGGTTCATTGTTCCCTCTGTGCAAGCCTTGGCTCATTTCCTTCTCTGGGCCTCAGTGTCTCCACTTACACGGTGGGCCTCGCAGTGCCTACCTGATGGGACTGTTGTGGGGACTGGCTGGAAGGATGTGAGAACACCCTACCCAGAGTCTGGCACAAAGCAGGTACTCAATAAAAGTGAGATAGGTTTTCCTAAAAACAAACAGACAAATCTACTTATCAGTGTATGTGAAACAGACTTTATAATGTAAATCCAAAATATTGCCTACTATCATGGGTAATCTTACAATTAAAGTCTAGAATTCAAATGTATATTAAGTAGACTGTTTCACTCACCGTAAGTAAAGTCCTTGAATTGCTGTATGTATTCCATGGCCTTATGAATCTGACCCTGTTTACATAGGCAAAGAAGAACTTTCTTGTGCAGGCCACATTCACTGTAGATCATCTGAGCTAAAGCCAGGCACTTGGCCTTGTTATAAGTATCCTTTTCCCCGTAATCACAAATCACATCCCCCAACTCTTCAGAAAATGTGAGCCTAGAGCAAGCAGATAAATAGGTAATACTTTAGAGAGTACTTGGTGGGTGGATGAAAATAAAATATTTGAAATTCAGCACAGTAGAACTGGATTTTCCATGGTCTGTAAGAATTCCAAGTTAATAGGCAATTGATGTAGAAGAAATTAAACATATCTAAGATTTAACAACAACCAGAACAAAAACAATCAGCATGTATTCTTTTGGGGGAAGACATTTTAGTGAAACCGAGCTCAAGTTTTTAAAAAATCTACAAACACAGTTAAATCTACAAACACAGTCCTAAAAAGACAGGCAGGATTTAAAATGACAAGGTAAAGAAAAATTCTCTTATAATTGAAGATCTCAATGCTTTCAGATGTTATCTAGATTCTAAACCCTGCAGAAGGTAAGAACTCATTAAATGTTAGTTGATGACAGTGACAACAAATTTTAGCTCAAAATTAGTGACAGATCTTGCAAGTGTTTGTGAGAAATGTGTGACACCAGGGCTATTTGTTAAATTGTTATAGATATATACAAAACAATGGGGGTGGGGGAGGATATAAGATGTCCCTACTGGGAGAGACTGAAGTAGTTCTTTTGAGATGGCTCACTTGAATAGGTTTCACTTGTCATTACATTTTTAAAATTTTTAAATTTTTTTACTTGTCATCACGTTTTAATGCGCCATCTTCAAAGTTGAAGTGAACCATCTGCACTAGCACATTGCACCTAGAAATGATCAGCATAGGCCAAAGCACATTTGGGTATGACTAAAGATATTACTTGTAATCACCTGTTGTATGGAGATTTCATTTTAGTTATATTTTTAATAGCTATAGAATAATAGCAATTACATAATATTGGTGTCTGTATACACATAACAAAATGCCAATAACATTAAAATGAAATCCTAAAACCCCTACAAAATGTCTGTTTACTGAAAATTCAGGAAATAAAGCCTATCGTGTTTATCAGAGGGGCCAGAGAGAGATAGGTCTAAAATCAAAAGGCAGTTTCTGAGTATAAATCAATTATTTTCTAAGCAATTACTTGACTTCTACATTTTAGTACCAAAACATAGGTTTAGGTAGCTATAGCCACAATGTTTCCTAAGGCTGAACAAGTAATTATTTTTATTTAAAATTTTATTTAAATTAAATTTAATTTATTTATTTTAAATTTTATTAAATTTTATTTAGTGACTGTATTCCCACAGCAAGGGGATAATACCAGTATTTTAGTTATTACCTCTCTTATTAATACCAAAGAAGTCACCACCATTGTTGTTCCACCTGACAGAAGGCCAGAGCTGAGGCTGCTGTGCCTCCATTTGTCATTTTCCAAAAGGATGACGAGGAAAGAAGAATATGATTAAAAAGAAAAACTACTGAAAGGGAGGAAATGGATCAAGCCCCAAAAGAATGGAATTGACCCTGAAGGAAAAAAGGTGAAAGACAAACAGGGATTCTAGCCCTGGGGGAAAGGGACCTAGTCAAGCACCCTACACCTGGCTGGGAAATGAGCCTGGGAACCTCTGCCCACATTTCTCCCTCAATCACCATATCATACCTTCTTTCTGTTTCTCCAAAGACCCCTTCTTGGTTCTCCCACCCCTACTTCCAATTCCAAGAAGACTTTTTTAGGGACTTCTGAAAGTGGATCTCCAGCCTGACTCTAGAGAATACAAATGACTAATAAATAAAAGAAAATATGCTTAACACCACCAGTAAACTAAGGCATATTTGATTATAAACCAGATCGTAAATTTTTCAGTCAAAATAAAGGTAATATATAATCATTAAATCTACGTACATTTATTTACTGTTATTTTGTAGGGTTCAGTTTGTAAAGTTAACATTCAGAAGATATTTTTCCTCTTCTAGGAGCAGTGTCTGCAATTTAGACTTAATGCCACTAAAGCATCATTGCCTAAATTTAGGCTTTATGTCTCTAGTGATCAGACTCTCCTCAGGTAAGAATGACTAACCAAGACTAGTCTATAATCCAGGCTGCTTCAGGGCTGGCTCTGTGCAGGGCTTCAGGGAAAGAATCACAGAACTTTTTAAGGTCGCCATATGGTGGAGAGGCCAGGTCATCCAAGTCAGAGACCAGAGAACAGAGGCTAAGAATAAAGAATGTGAATTACTTTCAGTATCCTGTTAGATCATCTCAGAATCCTTTAAAGTGGTGGTATTTTCCAAATTTATGCAGTCAATGAACTGCATAAGAATTTAAATTCTTACAGCTAATGGGTAGAATCAGCCAAGAACCATCAGTATATGTAGGGAAATCAATCTTGTCTGAAATGTCTCTGCATTGATAACAGGTGTTAATGAATATGAACTTTCTAATGGTATTCTCACGTCTGAGCCATTTCCAGGGCTCCCTGACATGTACATTTTGAGAAGGGTGTGGAAGGTATGACCAGGTGGAAAAAGAAAGAGAGAAAGCCGGGTATATGTATGAAGAAGTTTCCTAAAACAGAATTAACTATTATGTGAACAGTAAGTGAAGCTGTAACAAGAGGGGTGGGGAAAAGATACTCTGCTCTGGTAAACAATAGTGGCATCAATTCAGGAAGGTCTGGGACTATCCAGAATCATGCAGGGGTAAATGGTGAATTTGGAACGGGCAGAAGTAGGCAGTAGTATGCAAACCTACCGTTTTTATGTCTGGGACATTTCTAAGTCGTGAATCTGTTATTTAGGGAGTGTTTACATTAGTCCATCCATCTCCCTTATGATAGATGAGAACTGTAACTATGATATGTAACCTATGTCCCTATACATCCAGAGCCAAGTAAGCATAGCCCTTACACTGCAAAATAAGCAGGCCATGGCTACTAGACAGATGACAGGGAGGCCCTTCCTCACTCTGCCTTCCAGTACTCACAGCCCAACCTATGTCCACACAGACCCAGCAAGAACACTTTTTTAGTCCTCTTTGTGTGTCTAAAAAAGCAGGCACTTTTTTAGTCCTCTTTACTGGACCAATGATTCTTCACCAGCTGACTGCTTTACAGCTCACAGCTCTCTCCTTCCCCAAAGAATTGCCCTCAGCTGACTGGAGCTACCTCGTCCAAAAAATTATGCCTATCTTTCAACCCCCAGTAGTTCAGAGCAGATGACTAATAAAGAACACAAAAGGCCAGTCGCATAATTCAAAAAGAAACAACTCCTATAGTTTATGCTCTGTAGTGCTCTCCCTGTAATGCTAGCTAATACTAGACTTTACCTGAGTTCACATCCTTGCTCAGCAGTTTGCCCCCCTCCATCCCGTATCACTTCTTCCCTTACACTATTTCTCGAGGAATCTATCAGTGAATGACATGCACTCAGATCCAACTATCACGCTCTCTTTAAGGGAAGTGGGAATCTGAGTGCCAAACATATTCTTCTCTTCCCTGTTATGTAACAACAATCTTCCCTTCTCATGATAATCAAAGTCTATCATGACTCACAGAACCTCAAGTTGCAGGAATGGGAAGTACAAACTCCCTGTTACGGTTAATTGTATGGGTCATCTTAACTGGCTCCTAGAGTGCCCAGATATTTAGTCAACGATTATTCTGTAAGTCAGTGAGGATTTATTTGAAAGAGAGTGAATCGGTAGACTGAATAAAGCAGATTGTTGTGAATGTGGATGTCTCTCATTCAATCAGCTGAAGGCCTGAATGGTACAAAAAGGCTGAAACTCTTTCAAATAAGGGGGACCTCCTCCTGCTTGACGGCTTAGCTGGGACATCAGTCTTTTCCTGCCTTTGGACTAAAAGAGAAACATTGGCTTTTCTTGAGTCTTGATCAGCCTGAAACTTACACCATTGGCGGCTCTCTTGGGTCTCTAGCTTGCTGACTGCAGATCTTGGGACTTACCAGCCTCCATAATCACATGAGCCTATATATATGTACATATGTGTATATACACATATATATGTATATATACGTATATACACACACAATTTTACTTATGGAAATATAATGTATTTATAAATATATATAAATATTCTATTGATTCTGTTTCTCTGGAGAAGCCTAATTAATATATACCCCAAGTGGGTACTGACAGCTGTGCAGAGCCACTCTTTTATCTCCCAGACCCAAGTATTCTACCTACTGGGGATACACCAAATAATATTCACTGGTTTAAAGAGTGCATTTCATCCTAAAGCATGTTACTCCATCTTCAAAGGATGGAGGGACAAGCTGACATCTCCTAGACACAACCTGAACCAACCATGAACAAAGTTCGGGTTTTTTCTCCTTGTTTGCTGGTCTTAGGTCACCCCACTCCTGCACGAGGCCAGAGGTGTGAGCTATGGAAGTACTGTCAGTCAGTTAGTGTTAGTATGGGTTCAGGGCCACCTAATTCTGAAGATAACCTGCATACCCTGGATCTACTTGAGCATGATCTTGACTGTACCCAATTTTAGATGGATTCTTGAGCCCATCTGACCTCATGACTTGGTGAGCCTGTCAGAATCCAGTTCATGATGAGCAGTTCTCTAGTTCCACAGCCATTGGTGTTCCCTGGATAGACACTCCAACTTTAGCAGGACCCAGAAGGTGTTTATTTAATAGTATATAGTTGCTTCTTATAGGTGGCAGATAATCTACTGGGATATCTCTGGGTAGTCCCAAGCCAAATAAAAACTGTTAGTGGGTATCAATAACCATGGTTTGATAAAGGCATGGCAACCATAGTCATCTTACCAGACAAGCCATCAAGACCAACAGAAGTGTAAGAGGGAGTAGAATATAAAATGGATACAGGAGAAAGATGAGTAATAATTAATATGAATGAATGTCAAAATAACTATAAATGAAAGAGCCAGACAAAAAAGAAAAAATAATATATAATTCTGTTTTTATAAAATTCAAGAAAATGAAGCCTCATCTATTATGACAAAAGGTAGATCAGTGGTTACCTGGAGACAGAATCGGGGTGGAATGAGATTGATTATCTCAGCTGTGGTGATGATTTCATGGGTATATACATATGTCAAAACCTGTTAAACTATATACTACAAATATATGCAGTTTATTATATGCCAATTATATCTCCACAATGCTGTTTTCCAAAAACTCATCAAATTGTATACTTGAAATATGTATCAATTATTGCATGTAAATTATATATCAATAAAGTTAATTACAACACCCTCCATTATCATGCCAAGGGCTATAGTACATCCCACTAGCTCTCCTCTTATAAGATTCCCCCAGAATTATACCCACAAAATCCTAGAGAAGTTGTGCCTAGATCAAGTGAAATTAAGGTGAGAAGAAAATACATAGGTACTGAGCAAATGGCTCACTATAATAGATGCAGCTTTGTTTTTTTGGTTTTTTTTTGTTTTGTTTTGTTTTTGCTCCAGGGGTACAGGTCTGTGAATCATCAGGCTTACACCTTTCACAGCACTCACCATAGCACAAACCCTCCCCAATGTCCATAACCCATCCACCCTATCCCTACCCTCACACCCCCCAGTAACCCTCAGTTTGGTTTGTGAGATTAAGAGTCTCTTATGGTTTGTCTCCTTCCCAATCCCATCTTGTTTCATTATTTTGCGGTTTTAATGTCCTGCCCAGATCCTCCTTCCCCAGCTGCTCTGGGTATTGGCTGCCAGTGCCTTACAGGTTCCTCCTTTCTACAGCAAATTGCCCTTCGCTGGTGGGAGCCACCAGGCCTAGGAAGTTATGCTTCATCCAGGCAGCCCATAGCCCTAATAGAGACTAACAGAGAGGTACAAAAGGCTGGCCCCTTGCCTTAAGGGGGACAGCTCTGTGGTGTGGTTTACGCTCCAGAGCCTCTATAAATAAGACCAATGTTAGAAATCGCCTGAGATCACATCCTTTCTTGGCTTCTCAAACACACACACACACACACACACACACACACACACACACACACACACACACTTCTCTATTCTGCTTCACTCACTCCCTTAAACAGTTTTCTTGAGAAGCCATCCCTCTATCAACCATGTACACTCAAATTCCTGTCTGAGGCTTTGGTTCTAGGGAATCTAACCTGAGGGGGCTCTAGTACAAATCTGCCAATCTGTACTGAAACCTAATTCCAAGAAGCCATCTCCTGTCTATCCCTACTGGCTTGTATGTTCTAAATGTTACCTTGGTCCACATCCACCCTGCTTATAAGTTTTCTCCTAGGTTTATTCTTTACATGTACCCATAATCTATATAGATCCAGGTTCCTGCCTTATCCCTCTGAGTAGCATGATACTGATTAATCCTTTTCTATCCTTACCAATCAACTTCTATCCACCATTAAGTGTCATGAATCATCCATGAACTGCCATTATTCAACCCCTGATCTGGGCCCACCGTGACTAGGCCCCGACACTGCATGAATGCTTAGTAAATCTTTCCTGAGCAATTAATTGCAATAGAGACCTGAGATAAATGTTTAAATAATGTACTAATAAAAAACTATTGAAATCTTGAGAATAAACAACTTTATTAACCAACTATCAAAATTAAGTTAAAAGCTTTACTTTGCTTACCTTTCCTGGGTGACCCAATTGATAACTAAATCTAAACGTTTTTCAGATAATCCACATTTGATTCCTTCCAGGGTTAGTTCTGCATCAATAGGACGTCTACATGCATGACTTGTGCTAAAGATGGCCTCAAAAAATAAGAGTAATGGAAAAGGCTTGCCTCTAACCTTTCCAACAGCTATAGAGAGAAGAAAAGTTTTTGAGTTGAACACTTAAAATAATAGTTTGCTTTTTCTTCATATTTTTTATCTCTTTGCACCTTCAAAAATTTCAATCTAAAATTACATACTTATAATTTTTAACTAATGCTTATAGTTTAAACATTATGTTTAACGACTAAATATTACATGCTATGTGAAAACAGAGGCAGAGACTGGACTGATGTGTCTACAAGCCAAAGAGTGCCAAAAACTGCTGACAGCCACCTAGAAGCTAGGAGAGAAATATGGAATGTAATCTCCCTCAGAGCCTTCACATGGAAATTTTAAAAGCTGAAAGAATATACCACCAGCAGACCTGCACTATAAAAAATGATAAAGGTAATCTTTTGAGCAGAAAGAAAATAATACCAGACGGAAATATGAATCTACATGAAGAAATAAAGACCAGAAAGGGTATATGCATGAGTAAAGTACTTAGAAGGATATTGTTTTTACATAATACATCAAGCAGTATAACATCATCTGAGGGTAGAATGTGATAAGTTAAAGATATAATCTACAAACCCTAAAGCAACAATCAAAATAAGACAACAAGAAGTTATAGCTCATAATTAGCAAAGGAGAAAAATGGAATCATGAAAAAATTCAACTAATATACAAGAAGGCAGAAAAAGAGGGGGTGATATGGTAACAAAGAAGAGGTAAGAAAAAGAGAAAACAAAACTCAACTATGTCAACAATCACATTAAATGTAAGTGATCTAAGCACTCCAACTGAAAGGCAAAAATTGTCACAGTATATAAAAAAGTAGGATGTGAAATAAATAAATAAAATGTTCAAAAAAAAGCAGACTTCAAGTATATGTTGCCTAGAAGACACTGACTTTATTTATTTATTTTTAATTTCAAGGTTTTACTTAAATTCTAGTGAGTTAACATACATGGTAAAATTGGTTTCAGGTATAGAATTTAGTGATTAATCACTTACATATAATAACATCCAGTACTAATCACAACAAGCATCCTCCTTAACACCCATCACCCATTTAGCCCATCTCCCTGGTCTACCTCCTCTTCATCAGCCCTCAGTTTGTTGTCTATAGTTAAGAGTCTCTTATGGTTTGCTTTTCTCTTTTATTTTCCCCTTTCCCCTATGTTCATCTGTTTTGTTTCTTAAATTCCACATGAGTGAAATAATATGGTATTGGTCTTTCTCTGACTGACTTATTTCACTTAGCATAATACACTCTAGCTCCATCCATGTCATTGCAAATGGCAAGATTCCATTCTTTTTGATGGCTGAGTAATATTCCATTGTGTATATATAGATAGATAGATATACATACACATACACACACACACACAAACAGATATAGATATTTTCTTTACCCAATGGACATTTGGGCTCTTTCCATAGTTTGGCTATTGTTGATAATGATGCTATCAAGATCAGGCATCAGGGTGCATGTAGAAGACAATGACTTTAAATACAAAGACACAAATAGATCAAAAGTAAGAATATGGGAAAAGACACACAATGCTAATACTAATCAAAAGAAAATTGGTGTTATGCTTCTAATTTCAAAGCTTACTACAAAGCTATGGTAATCAAAATTATAAGATACTGACATAGGATGGATATCTAGAGAAAAAGTATTAAGAGTCCAGAAATAAACTCTAAACATTTGTAGTCAATTGATTTTGGACAAAGGGGCCAAAACAATTTAATGGATAAAGAACAGTCTTTTCAACAAATGGTGCCTGGATAACTAGACATATACATGCAAAAGAATGAACTTGGATCACTACCTTACACCACGCACAAAAATTAACTCAAAGTAGATCACAGACCTAAATATACAAAATTCTTAGAAGGAAATATAGGATCTTGAGTTAGGCAAAGACTTCTTAGATATAACATCAAAAACACAGCTATAAAAGAAAAGATAGGTAAATCAGTCTTCAACAAAATTAAAACTTTAGTGCTTCAAAAACCACCATCAAGGGGCACCTGGGTGGTTCAGTCAGTTAAGTGTCCAACTCGTGATCTTGGCTCAGGTCTTGATCTCATGGTCATGAATTTGAGCCCTGTATTGGGCTCAACACTGGACATGAAGCCTACTTAAAAAAAAAAACAAAAAACAAAAAACAAAAAACCAAAAAACCCACCATCAAGAAAGTGAAAAGAGGGGTACCTGGCTAAGTTGGAAGAACCTGTGACTCTTGATCTTGGGATTGTGAGTTTGAGCCCCTCCATGGATGTATAGAAAAAGGAAAGAAAGAAAAGAAAAGAGAATAAAAGAGAAGAAAGGAAAGTAAGGAAAGGAAAGGAAAGGAAGG
>LNAC01000257.1:1384815-1428879 GCA_002007465.1 Ailurus styani
GCTCAACATTGTTAGTCATTAGGGATATACAAATCAAAATCACAATGAGATAACACTTAGCTTGATGAGCACTGAGGAATATATAGAATTTTTGAATCATTATATTATATACCTAAGATTAATATATAACACTATATGTTAACTATAGTATAGTTAAAATTTTTAAAAAATAATAAACAAATCAATCAATCCATGATGAGATTACTACCTCACATGGATTAGAAAGGCTACAACAAAAAGACAGACATTAACAAGGGTTGGTAAGGATGTGAGGAAACTGGAATCCTCATATATTGCTGGTGGGAATGGAAAATAATGCAAAGAGTTTAGCAGTTCCTCAAAGTATTAATACAGAGTTACCATATAACCCAGCAATTCCACTCCTAGGTATCTACCCAAGAGAAATAAAAACATATGTCCAAATAAAAAAATTGTACACAAATGTCCATAGCTGCATTAGTCACAACAGCCAAAAAGTAAAACCCCCCAAATTACTATCTAACTGACAAATGGATGAACAAAATACATTATATATCCATACGATGGAATATTCATGTTATAGCATGAATAAACCTCAAAAACATCATGCTAAGTGAAAGAAGCCAGTCACACACACGCACAAAAAAACCAACTTACTGTATGATCCTATTTATACGAAAAGTCCAGAATAAGCAAATCTATATAGATAGCAAGTAGATTAGTGGTTACCTAGGGTTTAGAGAGGGAGCAGGGGGTAGAGAATGAGGAATTAATGGGGACAAGGTTTATTTTTGAAATGATTAAGATGTTCTAAAATTAAGTTATGGAAATGGTTATACAGCTCTGTAATGATAATAAAATTAATTTAAAAATTGTGGAATTTTCCCTAGAAAGGCAATAAATTATATTAATAGGCTAAAGGACAAGAACCACATGATCATCTCAATAAAAGTGAAAAAGTATTTGACAAATCTAACATTTATCCCTGATAAAATTCTCACCAACCACAGAGGGGAATTTCATCAACCTCATAAAGGGCATCTATGAAAAATCCACAGTTCATATCATTCTTAATGATGAAAAGCTAAATACTTTATCTCTAAGATCAAAAACAAGGCAATGATATCTGCTCTCATCACTTCTACTCAACACTGTAATGGAAGATCTAGCCACTGCAATAAGGTAAGAAAAAGTAATAATAGGCATCCATATTGGAAAGGAAGAAGTGGAACTCTTTTTTAGCAGATGACATGATTAGCTACATAGAAATTCTAGGAATACACAATGAAAGTATTAGAACTAATAAGTTTAAAGAGGTCACAGATTATAAGATCAACATATAATAGTTAATTATACTTATATATACTACAAACAAACAATTTTGGAAATTGAAATAAAAATTATAATAATGTAAATATAAAATATTTCAAAATAAATCTGACAAAAGATGTACAAGACTGAAACACAGGTTAAAAAATCACTTAATTCCCTTTGCTCCTGTGTCCCTTATGAAACTATAAATGCTCTGTGGTAGAAACCTTTTCTGTCATCATTCTTTAAGCTTTGGCCACTTTTATATATACCAATTTAAATCTCAGACTTATAAAAGTTAACAGTTTAACACCCAAAATGTACGTCATTCTCATGATGTATAAATAATACTTCCACAGGGTAACAAGATCTGATAATCAGTTACCTAATTGTAAATAACTGTTAGAATGGTTTCTTGACTTTGAGTCCACTAAATAAAAGCTACAAGATTATACTCTGCATTACATCCACTAGGATAGAATACTGAAAATTGTGCATGCAAAAATATGAGATGGGCCATTTACACACGATTCACAATCTCTATAAATGTTCATATGTATTATGTGTAGAGCAACAAATTTTTCATGTTCAAATAAATGTAAAAGAACATTTTTTTCAAGCTGTTGAATTTAAAGGGTTTTGGGGGGAATTAATGACAAACAGGCTGTATATATTTGACATCAAAAATTTCCACTTAAGGGCGCCTGGGNTCTCTATAAATGTTCATATGTATTATGTGTAGAGCAACAAATTTTTCACGTTCAAATAAATGTAAAAGAACATTTTTTTCAAGCTGTTGAATTTAAAGGGTTTTGGGGGGGAAATTAATGACAAACAGGCTGTATATATTTGACATCAAAAATTTCCACTTAAGGGCGCCTGGGTGGCTCAGTGGGTTAAAGCCTCTGCTTTCGGCTCAGGTCATGATCTCAGGGTCCTGGGATCGAGGCCCGCATCAGGCTCTCTGCTCAGCAGGGAGCCTGCTTCCCCCTCTCTCTCTGCCTGCCTCTCTGCCTCCTTGTGATCTCTCTCCAGCTGTGAAATAAATAAATAAATAAAATCTTTAAATTTCCATTTAAAATGAAAATAATAAAAATTATCTGTACCTGTGTGCTCCACCGAGTATATCCCTCCTTTATTTACACCTCTGTATTTATTTCTGAGTTTCTCACCTTTTAAAAATGCAGTNTTCCATTTAAAATGAAAATAATAAAAATTATCTGTACCTGTGTGCTCCACCGAGTACATCCCTCCTTTATTTACACCTCTGTATTTATTTCTGAGTTTCTCACCTTTTAAAAATGCAGTTTAGTTTTAAAATAAAAGGACTTTTTTTATTCTAGGCAACAATTAAGTATCACCTGTCTAATATTTGTGGATTTCTCAGCATAAGATCCACATACCTAGAAAAGTAATAAAAGTTGGCTGTTTTCCAATTTCACTGGTAATTATAGCTATTTAAGCACTCCTTAATTGCATGCTTTGATTTTTATTAAAACTTGTAATCCATACTTTAGGCAAATCCAGTCAAGGGGAGAAGAAAAAAAAACCTTAGGGATATACTAATATCACTTTTAACTTCCCCAATTTCAGAACACATCCAAAGGAAGAGTTCCTGGGTATCTGTAAGATATCTGAAAATTTTTAAGTAAAATACTAAATTTTTCAATGTAAAAAAAAAAAGACCTGAAAACTGAAAACTACAAAACACTGCTGAAAGAAAATTTTAAAGACCCAAATAAATGTATTTTAAAGACTCAAATAAAGACCCAAATAAACCCATGTTTATGGGTTCATTGCACCAAATATCCAATGTTGTTCAGTGTCTAATCCCAAGCAGAATTTTTTATAGAAATCTACAGTCTGATTCTAAAAATTTAAACAGAAATATGAAAGACTCAGAATAGCCAAATTAAATCTGACAAAGGAAAACAGAGTCTGAAGTCTAACACTCTGATTTCAACATTTTCTATAAAGCAACAATAATCAAGACAGTGAAGTGTTAGCATCAAGATAAACAAATATATCAGTGAAAGAGATTAGACCTAAAAGTATAAGGAAATCTGATTTCAACAAAGGCAGTTATGTGGAGAAAAGTCCTTTTAGTAAATTATCATGGATAATTGGATAGCTACCAGCAAAAAAAATGCCTTAACCCATACCTCACACCACACATCAAAATTAACTCAAACTGAATCATAGACCTAAGTGTAAACCCAATACTATAAAATCCTAATCAAAAAATCATAATCACAATCATAATCTTGGAGTTAAAATCTGCAGATCAGACACAGATTTCTTACGTATAACACTTAAGTCATGATCCATAAAAGAAAAAAATTCACAAATTGGACTTCAACAAAATTTAAAACTTCTCCTAGATACTTCAAAGAGAATGAAAAGACAAGCCACAGGCTGGGAGAAAATATTTTTAAATCATATATCTGATAAAGGATTTGTATTCATACCATGGAATACTACTCAACAATAAAAAAGAATGAACTACTGATAGAAGCAACACATGGATGAATTTCAAAATAATGATCCTGAGTGCAAGAAGTCAGTCAAAAAAGATTACTTACTATGTAATTCCATGTAGGTAAAATTCTAGGAAACGCAAACTAATCTACAGTGACTGAAATCAGACTAGTAGTTGCCCCTGAAAGGAAGCTGTAGGAGACAGGAAGATGGGAGGCGTAAGGAAGAGTCAGATAGAAGGATCACTGAGGGTAATGAGGAAAGTTTTGGGTGATACAAATGTCAAAACTTATCAAACTGTGTAAATACATATACTGTGTTATGTGTATGTCAACTTACAACAACAAAGCTGTTTTAAAAGAAATTAAGAGAAAATTTGACAAAATGTTAATATTTACTAAATCCTGACAGTGAGTACATGGCTGTTATATGTTTCTCTACACTTTTCTGTATACTTGAAATATTTCCTCTTTTAATGTAGAAAACCTAACCAAATTCCTCAATGTGACAGCTAAAGAAACTGAGTAAATAGCAGAGATAGGGCTGGAGCGTAGATCTTTAGTCTCCTACTTTAATATTCAATACTCTTTCCATTCTATCAGGGGAAAAAGTACAATTTGCATACATACATAAGGTTCAAAGAAAAAAGCTTACCCTTAAATTTATTCACTGTCCCAATGTTTTGAAGAATTCTTCTAGGACTGTTTGCTGCAAAACAAGCTGCCTTTTCATATTCACCAAGCGACATTAATTCACTGAACCTAAAGCCATTCCATTTCGTTATACATTATCATAGTACACACAAAAAAGAAAACTGACTAGAAATGTCTAAAACAGACTAAACACAGTAATATAGAAAAACTAAATCTAGATTCATTCACTCAGTAAGATGTTTTTTCACTCTTTCTTTAATATTCTGTCATTTTTTGTATCCTCAGAATAAAACTCTCACCTGACAGAAGACTTTGGACCTTACCCTGTACTTTATTCCTATGGTACTTATGGCAAGACATAGAAAATGGAAAGAACTTGAACTGAATTCACAATGAGCTGAGATTTTTTTCTCTCATATCATCTGCAGATGAAAAGGGATATCAGGGGAAAGAAGGGCAATCTGCTTAGAGACTAGGGGAAATAGTAATTGAAACACCAATAATGTGGACTTGGACATCAAGAGGTGTCCTTGGTATTCAGAAGCCTACGTTGCTCTGCCAGACATCAGACTCCTAATTAATTATGAGACTAACACAAGAAGAAAAAATAATAGTTCAGTTAACTTAAGCCTCTACTCCTCTTCCTAGGGCAAAATGTCTTCAAACCATCCCTGACCCCACAATTATTAAAATTATGGCAAACAGTATTTACAGGGTTGCAAATAAATTTGAAACCCTGGAGGAGAAAAACAGCAAAATAATACTAATAAGCAAAATACATAAAACTTTTAATCTCAACAAGGGTTTTGCTCTCATGTCCAAAGCTGATAAACTTAGAGATGCATACAGTGTAAGGAAATAGCACAGGCTTTGGTGCCACCCCAAAATGACCTCTGCCCCTCTTCGTACCATATCAGTAAGATTATCTTCAATTAAAAATTTTTTAACATACGACTAGGAATATTACATATGTACCTTACATATTGGACTCATGGCTATAACTAAATTAAAATTAATAAAGTATAAATTAATCTACAAATTAATCTAAGAATAGTCTTAGGTCTTCATAAGCCTCTATTATACACTATATATAGTAACTTAAACATTAGGGAGAAATGATGAGAAAAAAATGAATTAGGATAATCTGACTCAAAAAGACATTCTCAAAAACATTTCGTAACATAAGGTTAATGGTTACAAAATGCAAATGTATTATATAAATAAAACTTAAATCAACACTATGAGCCACCTATATCCTCTGAAAAATCTCCTAGACTACCCATCTAATATTTTTCACACAAAGAATCTATTTTTTAAAATTCTAGTTTATTTTTCAATTTGTTTGCTAGACTAAAATTGTAAAAATACAAAATCTAGAGACTATAGTTCAAGATGCTAAATAAATGCTAAATATGTAATAAATATTAAATATTTACTTAATCTTTAAATAAATATTAAATAAATGTGGTGGCATTTTAACAAGGAAAATCAAAGCTTTTAAAATATTTGCCTTTCAATGTAGCAAAGCAAAATTTCAGCTTCTTTGGCCTTGCCTGGATGGTCTTCAAGCAGTTCTTCAACAATGCCTTCATCACCTATAATTACTGAAAGCACCACAAAACATTTAACATTATCAGTCAATAGAAAATAATATATCTATATATGTTTAATTAATCAACAACTTAATGCTACAGTTTCTAAAAGCACCAACCTCTTCCTAAACTGAGTAGCCTCCCTGTTTGTGTCTCCCATATTTTCAGGTACATTTTTAGGTATTCTTTCTTTGGCTTACCATATCTATTATTTACCATTATCTGTTAGCTGTTGAAGGGAGAATCTCATAGGGTAATACAGACAAGACAGAAATAAGTACATTTTTTAGTTCTTTAAACTCAGCCTAGGAAAATCCTCACTCTTTAGCTTTCTGGGGGGGAAATGATGTTTTCCATTATTTGTGGTAATTAAAAAATATAGATAAATTACCATGTAAACTTTTAGTTTTCTGAATTTGCTCCACAAAGTCTTCAAATGAGCTGCTCATATCAGATTTTACCCATGAAGTAAGTGCATTTGAAATAATCTGCATTCTCTGATGACTACAAAGATAAAGAATCAGTATACTGAAACTAAAATCAAATAGTGAAGTAATAGAATAAACACAAAGAAAAGCTTCAAACTTAAAAAGTATATAATCAACTTTCATACCGAAACTGTAATTGTTTATTCAGATTTTCAGCTAAATCTCTCCGTTTTAATGTCACAATCATTTCCTCATCTAACTCTGCCTTCCTCTGAACTGGTACATATTTTTTCAACATAGCCTGCTTAATTTCAGCATATTTATCTTCGAGATGTTTCAGGTATTTAGTAAGAGCAACTAAATTGACAGATTCTTGGAGAGTCATGCCTACAGGGAAAAGGGAACAAGTCAAAAATGAAACCATGTTTGGGACTCTTGTGCTCAACTGGCAAGTCTTAGCAAAATAGATCATAGTTCACTATGTTTAGAAATAATTAAGAAATGGTAGCATGAACCTATTACTTACTGAACATAAACAGAATTAGCACACAATTTTAAATGTGTAGCAGTTTTAAACATATCATCAATGAAGGCTGACTGTCCAAAACTTGGCATCTTGAAAAGTTTTTTTAAGCTTTTTCTTTTTAATTTTTTATATTTGAGAGAGAGACTGGGTACACAAGCTGGGGAGAGGCAGGGAGACAGAATCTTAAGCAGGCTCCATGCTCAGCATGTAGCTCAACCAGGGGCTTGATCTCAAGACTCTGAGATCAGAACCTGAGATGAAATCAAGAGGCAAAGGCCGCCTGGGTGGCTCAGTAGGTTAAGTACCTGCCTTCAGTTCAGGGTCCTTGGAATAGAGCCCCACATTGGGCTCCTTATGCAGCAGGGAGCCTGCTTCTCCTTCTCCCTCTGCCACGCTCCCCTGGCTTATGTTCTTTCTCTGTCTGTTGGATGAATGAATTAATTAATTAATTAATTAATTAATTAAAATCTTGAAATCAAGAGTAGGACACTTAACTGACTGAGCCACCCAGGCTCCCCTGCAACTTAAAAAGTTTTAATGACCTCACCGTCACACCTTGCAAACCTTTAAATATCACTGTTACTTAATACCACTAAGAGCTTCTGCCTAACAATTCAGGATTTTTGCCCAAAGAGTTCTCTCTAACCAAAGATTCCATTAATCTACTATAGCAAACCCCAGGGTAATCTGTTTATTCTCTCCAATGCAAAGTTTATAAAACCTGCCAAGCCCTCAGTCCTCTCTCCCCCATTGCCCCCTGTATTCATTATTCTTAACAACCTATTCACAACACTTGAAATGACTCCCTTATTCAAGCCAATTGTTGGCTTTAAAGGCATACATCAAAATTCTGTCCCAGAAACCTCCCTGGATGAATCCTACTCAATTTTTAATCATTCCCTTACCTTGAATCCTCTTAGTATTTAATCAATTTGACTTAATTCTCTACTTTTTCATATGTACTTTATTTGTAGTTTGACTCTCATAATTTTATATTTGAAAGTGAATCTAGTCCCTGCTTCCACCAAATGCAGGATGATCATCCAACGTCAGGTGAAATCCTCTGGTATGGAGCAGTTCATTATTTTCAAGACATGGCTTCTTCTAGGGAAACCAAATCTGACTTCCTAAAATGTCCACCTATTGATTCTGCCTCTGGATAAACACTGGTTGAAAACCTTAAAAGTTGTGAATATAGTTAGCTATTCTCAAAGTCTCCCTTTTCTCTAAGATGAATATTTGCAATTCTTCTATCCATGCATCATACAAATCTCTCAATATCCTAACGAATTCCAGGATATACTCTAATTTCTTAAAATGTGGCTTAGCTGAAGATAAAGAACCAGTGAATGCTGACATCAATGTGAATCAACATCATTCACTAGAACTTAATACACTATAGTTTTTTCATATATTATACCAGGGATCCTCAAACTTGAGAACCACCTGAAGGCCTTGTTAAAACACTGTTGAGCTCTACTCCACCCTCACCCCAACTCCTAACCCTGGAGTTTCTGACACAGTAAGCCTGCAGTGGGGCCAAAGTTTGCAGTTCTAACAGGTTTGCAGGTAACGCCGACATTGATGCAGGAACCAAACTTTAATAGTAACTCCCTTATACATTATATAATCCAGCCAGTCTGGACCTCTCTCAATCTTTCAGGGTTGTTGAAGTTGTCTCATTCTCTTGTATCCACCTGGAGCCCAGGCTAAAGTTGTCTGTGACGTCTGGCTAAAGTCCTGGAACACTTGCAGACATACACATTGCAGCATACATACATTAATTTGTATGATAGGTAATAACTGAAAACAGTTGGAATTACAAACATTTTAAACAAAATACATACCTGGAATAGGTTTTGAAGGATCTTTGGAGAAAGTATGATATCTTACTTCTTTTGCATCATATTCTGCCCTAAGTTGTTTCATTCTGTCAATTTGCAATTGAATCTTTGAGGAATTATTTTCAATAACCCTCATTCTGAAAAAACAGGAAGGCTTTCTTATATTTCTTTCAACTAGTTATTTAATCGTAAGGTTTAAAGTAAAACAGGTTAAATCATCACTTAATCTTGGCTAATTATCATTTGAACCATTATGGACTTAGGTATTAAGTTTACAAAACAATGCCCATAAAAAGTTAACTAACCTCAAAAATGAGGAATGGTTTTCTTTCACAGCATCAATAAAATCTTACACTACGATTCACAACCTTACTGGAAATGTGTACATGTTAAACATAATAATCTGGCCACAAAGTACTATATCTATTCTATAATTTATAGTTGAAAATTACCTTTGCAATTAAAATTATTTTTGTAATTATATTAGCTTCCTGTGGCTGCTATAACAAATTGCCAAAAACTTATTGATAGCTTAAAACAACAGAAATTTATTCTCCTACAGTTCCAGAGATCAGAAATCCACAACCAGTATTGCTGGGCCAATATTAAAGGGCTATGCCTCCTCTTAGAAGCTCTAGGGAACAATCAATTCCTTGCCTTTTCCAGTTTCTGGGGGCTGTGGGCCTTCTGGGGCTATATCACTTCAATCTCTGCCTCTGTGACCACATTGCCTTTCCCTTTTCTGCCTGTCAACTCTCCTTCTACCTCTCTTTTATAAGAACACTTGTGATTGTGTTTAAAGCCCACCTGAATAATCCAGGATAATCTCCCTATCTCAAGATCCCTAACATAGTAACATCTGTAAAGACCCTTTTTCCAAATAAAGTATTCCAGGTTTCCAGGATTAGGACCTAATATCTTTGAGGCCATTATTCAGCCTCCGATAATAATTTTGATCCTAGAGCTGGAGGAAGGATAGCACCTCTTTAAGATAAAACTGTCTTATTCCAGAAATGGGGATCTTAAAGACCAAGAGGTAGATATAAATTTCTTTTAAGCATTGTTTGAAGTTCACTGCCTAATTTATCACTGATATGTTGGCCCTGGGAGTAAATAACAGATTAAAATAAATTTGATATATAAATGTCAGTTTCTGGCAAATTAAAAACAAATTTGTCAGTAGAGAACTGCTGCCCACATCTGATTACTATACAAAGTTCCTGGTACCTACAGATGGCTCAGAGTAAGAGCCTACAGTATTTATGAAAGAGGGACTGTGGAAATAAAATACCCTTTGCCTTTCAACCAAAAAACTTATTATGCTTGTGGAAGAAGAACATGTTAAAAGTAAACAGACTCTTGGGGCGCCTGGGTGGCTCTGTTGGTTAAGTGTCCAACTCTTGATCTCGGCTCAGGTCATATCTCAGGCTCAAGGGATCAAGCCTGTAGCAGGCTCCGCAATCAGCATGGAGTCAGCTTGAGAGTCATTCTCTCCCTCTCCCCACCCCTTACTCACATTCTATTTATTTTTTTATTTTTTTTTAAAAGATTTTATTTATTTATTTGATACACAGAGAGAGATCACAAGTAGGCAGAGAGGCAGGCAGAGAGAGGAGGAAGCAGGCTCCCTGCTGAGCAGAGAGCCCGATGCGGGCCTCGATCCCAGGATCCTGGGATCACGACCTGAGCCGAAGGCAGAGGCTTTAACCCACTGAGCCACCCAGGCGCCCTCTCACATTCTATTTAAATAAATAAATAAAATCTTAAAAAAAAAATTAAACAGGCTTTCAAAAGAACTGAAAGCAGGGACTCAGATACTTATACATGAATGTTCATAGAGGCACTATTCACATACTTGAAATAACCTAAGTATCTATCAACAGATAAATAGATAAACAAAATGTGGTATATTCATACAATGGAATATTATTCAACCATGAAAAGGAATGAAAATCTGATATATGCTACAACATGGATGTGAAGGTATCTAAGTTGTTGCTTCTTTCTGTAACTATTTTTAGGATCTCCTTATTTTTGACAATTTCACTATGATAAATCTAGTTGAGAATCTCTTATTATTTACAATGCTTGGGATTTTGCGGGGCTAAGAACCACTGTTATAGTTACACTAAATAGGTAATATAACCAAGTAATAATTATCACCTTTTGGGCTACTTACTAATATACTTACTTTGCTTCAAGTTGGATTGTTCTTTTCCTGTGATACACCAATGCTGTGGGCTCTGCTGCCAAAGCTTTAAGTTTTCCATGAAGACAAAATGCAGTTCTTTGGCCTTCCTTCACTGTCTCAATAAAGCCATCATATTCTTTTTTGATTGAAGTAAGAATGGATTTGTATGCAGTGACATACTCTATTACCTGAAACATGATTTTTCTGCCTATGGTACTGAATTTTTTTCTAGAAGACTATGGAACAAAAGCCTTGCAAACAGCATTATAGATTATTTCTTAAATGAAACATGAGGAGCAGTTAAAAGTCTTAAATTTTAATACCCAGGATATTAAAGACAACTAATATTTACTGAATATGCACTTTGTGAATCATTACAATACTATGAGCTTAAATATTTTTGCTCTACTTAGTATGAACACGTACATCATATGATGTTAGTTAAAACCAATACCAGGTCTAATNTTTAAAGACAACTAATATTTACTGAATATGCACTTTGTGAATCATTACTTTAATGCTTAAATATTTTTGCTCTACTTAGTATGAACACGTACATCATATGATGTTAGTTAAAACCAATACCAGGTCTAATTATCTCAATTATAGATCTTTCAAATATAATTGCCTATCATCCCTTACTATCTCCAAATTTAGTCTCTGGCTTCATTCAGACCTTAAAATCCTAGATTCCCTTCACTTCTCTGTTTTTCTAACCTATGAGCTCCTACTGGCTAATCAATACTCTAATTCCCCAGTTGCATTTCTATTACTAAGATGTCAAGTGCAACTATAGAAAACCTGCTACATATTCATAGTTTCCAATGGTGTGTATAAGTACAGGTTGTCTCTGGAAGGATAATAAAATAGAAACAGTGGGTGCCTGCAGAGAAGCAAAGAGGAAGCAGGGTCTAAGGTGGAAAGGACCTGACTTTCCAATATATATTCTTTTTTATTGGCTTTCTTTTCTTTTCTCTTTTCTTTTCTTTTTCTTCCTTTCTTCCTTTCCTTTCTTCCCTCCTATCTTGTGTATGCATTACCCATGCAAAAATGATTAATAAGCATTTTTAAGTAAATTAAGAAACAAAAACTTGGGGCACCTGGGTGGCTTAGTCGGTTAAGCATCTGCCTTCGGCTCAGGTCATGATCCCAGGGTCCTGGGATTGAGCCCCGCATCAGGCTCCCTACTCAGCAGGAAGCCTGCTTCTCCCTCTCCCACCCCCCTGCTTGTGTTCTCTCTCTCACTGTCTCTCTCTCTGTGTCTCTCTCTCTGTGTCAAATAAATAAAATCTTAAAAAGCAAAAACAAAAAACTTATAAATAATTTATGGTTTCAAAACTCTGCACATGAGGATTTTAGAAGGGATCAGTATGTATAGGGAACGGATATGATCAATCCATAATTTTCTCCAAAAGCTGAATATTATGCTGTCTACCCCAGCTACATCTCTAGTCTCTGGTATTCCCCCATTGGTTTTCTGTTAGCTAAACAGTATCTAGAAAAAATTATCTGGTCTAGAAGAGATCTAGTCTATCAAGAAATGGTACAAGGAGATTATAGATCAGAGGTAAATACCAGTAGAGGATATGTGAGTGGGAGATACTGGTTGTCTTTTTGACATTATTACCCACCTACCCAAACCAAGAGATGGCCACTCGGGAACCTTTAATGAAACAAAGGCCATTACTCTGTAGTCTTCCAAATTAAATGCCCCACTGTTCCTGGCCATCTTCCACTTCACGTGCCTCTGGGATATGCCATACCAATCCAATATAATTTGGATATATTAACAGAGAGAATAGACTTGCAGTAACACCACAATCAGCTCCCACACCTGCTTGCTAGAAGACACAGATTTCAGAAGAACACTAATGGGAACTGTTAAGAATGCACAGGAAATGCATAAAAGTAAAGGAAATACACTGACATGCTACAGGTAGAATCCAACTTTGCTTGACTCACAAAAATATTTGAAAATGTAGGAAATTTCACCAAAAATTGTATTTCCATTTCTCTTGAAAACTCTGAAAAATCTACCAACATGAACCCCATTCCTTAATGACAGTAATCAGCTCGAGCTTTAGATTGAACTGGTTCTTCATTTTGCCACAGTGCTCATGACTCCTGATTCTCTTATAGCCAACCCACTAACTCTTTCATATGGCCTTCCTGTTTGAGGGTTTGGTTTGCATTAAACTCAAGAGACTTGGTAAGTACAGGGGTCTGAGGGAGAAGAGGAAGGGTAGTCACCTCAGCTCCTGTATATGGACATAGGCTATTTGTACATGCTACCAGAAACACAAAAACCAGCCATTTCCAGAGGACAGTTGCCTCCATAATTCACCCTTTTCTGTAGAAGCTCACTCTTCCTAGCTTTGGTCTTCCTTGCTTACTAAGTATTTGGCACTTGCTATAAGCTACCCTCAATTCTTGTTACAGAAGTCTCAAGTCCTCCTTGCTTTGATTCAGGCACGGTTCACCAGGTAAAATCTTCTAGGTGTGATTCTAAGCAGAATTTGGTATTTGTTCTCTGATTCCAAATACTCAGAGATGCAAGTTAATACTTTCATCATTGCCCAATTAGATCCTTCCAAGGAAAGAAGGAAGGTTAGAGAAGGCAGTCATTAATAGTTTATTAACAATCAAAAGTGCGGGAATAACTTGAAAATGGAAAGACCAGGGACGCCTGGGTGGCTCAGTCTTTAAGTGCCTGCCTTTGGCTCAGGTCATGAGCCCAAGTTCTGGGATGGAGTCCCACATCAGGCTCCTTGCTCAGCAGGGAGCCTGCTACTCCCTCTTCCTGCTGCTCCCCCTGCCTATATTCTCACTCGCTCTCTCTTCCCCACACTCTCTCTAGCAAAAAAAATCAAGAAAGAAAGAAAGAAAGGAAGGGAGGGAGGGAGGAAGGAAGGAAGGAAGAAAGAAAGAAAAGAAAAAAGAAAAGAAGGAAGGAAGGAAGGAAGGAAAGAAAGAAGGAAGGAGAGAGAGAGAGAAAGAGAGAAAGAAAGAAAGAAAGAAAGAAAGAAAGGAAGAAAGAAAGAAAGAAAGAAAGAAAATGGAAAGACCAATTATCTTGAAAAACTAGAAGAAAAGTTTCTCTTAAGTACCAAGTAATTTCTCTTTCTGATACCCTCTCAGTCCTGAAGAACAGGATTCTTTACAAGGCACAAATGTACAACTTATTATTGTACAATGGACAGATAGTCCACATGGAAATCTTGGGAGGTAGGGAGAAAAGGACTACAGATGTAAATATTATCTTTGATTTATTCCCATGTCTTTTCTCTAAGAAGTAAATTAACCAACACCAATTAACCAACACCAACAAAATGACTTCGCTAGAGCTATACTAATTTAAAGCAGACAGATCTTCATGTAAGAAAACTTCCAACAAGTGTCTGCAGTTGGGCATGCAAAGATAAGCATGTCCCCGTTACGATAATTTTCCTCTGCTGGTTTCAGGTAAGTAGAGTCTTAGCATGATTCCTGATATTGATGAAACCATTCAAAACACTGCCTTTTGGGGCGCCTAGGTGGCTCAGTGGGTTAAAGCCTCTGCCTTCGCATCAGGTCATGATCTCAGGGTCCTGGGATTGAGCCCCACATCGGGCTCCCTGCTCAGCTGGGAGCCTGCTTCCTCCTCTCTCTCTGCCTGCCTCTCTGCCTACTTGTGATCTGATCTCTCTCTCTCTCTCTGTCAAATAAATAAATAAAATCTTTAAAAAAAACACAAAACACTGCCTTTAAACATTCATCCGATATATTCCTTAATGACTCAAAAGCAGTATCACTGATCATAACGACATATAAAATGAAGCTAACCTGCCAATGTACCAATTCTAAAAGATAGTGTTTCTAGATGACTTAAAAGAAAAGACTGCTTCTTGGGGTGCCTGGGTGGCTCGTGGGCTAAGCCTCTGCCTTCGGCTGAGGTCATGATCTCAGGGTCCTAGGATTGAGCTCCGCATTGAGCTGAGCTCCGCATTGAGCTGAGCCCGGCATCAGGCTCTCTGCTCAGCACGGAGCCTGTTTCCCCCTCTTCCCTCTGCCTGCCTCTCTGCCTGCTTGTGATCTCTCTCTGTCAAATAAATAAATAAAATCTTAAAAAAAAAAAAANAAAAAAAAAAGAAAGAAAAGACAAGACTGCTTCTTTATTTTATACTCTTATGAATACTCATCAATTTTCTTAAGTCCACTTATAGATACAAATTACTACTTTGTGCTCATTTTTCCTTAGAGTGATGCACTACGTTTTTAATTAGAGGAGAAATAAGATTCATAGTGTATATTGTTTAAAAATCAAACAAAAGACTGAGTTCCTATTTTGCCTGTGACTGTTTTACTTAGAAACCAATAGCCTACAGAATTCTTAAGACAAATAATTACTTCTTCTGGGTAAGGAGGAAAGGACACTGATTTCACTTATTCAACTGCCATGGCATCTTCCAAGGGGGTTAAAAAAAAGGTTAAAAAAAAAAAGAAGAAGAACCAAAGGGGAAACTGCAATTGTTTGTAAGGAAAAACAAGTGTTTCTAAAATCTTAAAAAGCAAAATCAAATGTTATATAAAGCCATAACATTTTCTAAACTCATCTATTTTCAGTGTTTAGTCCTGTTTACTGGACTTATCAAGACTTCTAATTCACAAAGGGTTCCAACTTAACATGCTAGAACAAATCTAAGCCAAGACTTTAATGATATCACGAACAAACCCAAAACAACAATTTCTAGGTTCCTGCTTGGCAGCCTAATTCCTAACAAATCAGATATTTTTAGATAAAAGGCCAAAATGATGTTAGAAGGCACAACTAAGTTGTTGCTCAAAAACTGACAGCCTGCACTCAAGCTAAAACAATCAAAACATTCGTTAACTATATAGTGATAGAAATCCAGCACTGTATTTTCCCCATTTATCCCTTCCCAATACACTGGATGAACTTCTCAAAATTGACAAACGCTGTATACTGAAACAAGCAGTGATGTTACTAAGGCAGGACTATTAGTTGTCAAGATAGACCATTTCTACCCCATGAAAACTCCCTCATCTTAAGAGTGTTATGATACCTTATCAAAAACGTTTCGGTATATGATGTAATATTCATCAGCAGGTCCTTCCTCATTACAGCCAACTCTTTCAGTTTCTGTGATTATGTATCTTTGCATACTTTCCAAAAATTCCTTGTCACTTCTACTAATGATAGGAGGGAGAACTGCATGTTTATTTATTTGTTGGATGGACATATGTCACAATCTGCACACTTGTTCACCAGAGAAGAGTTAAGTCTTGACTTGCTTTTGCAACAAAGTCAAAACTTTGGTAAGCCTAAAAGAAAAAAAAAGACCATCAATTGATCTGAAGCATAAAATAAATTAAGTCATTTCTAAAAAATTTATAATAAATTGAAACTGGTCTAAAATGTCTATTTGTCAGGGGAAAAATTTTCCCATGAATCTCAGAGATAAATATTTCAACCTCCAAATTAAAAGGTCTCAACTATTCTACTGTCAAGTGCTATACCTCTGGGATAGAAATACCAAACAGCAGTCAATAAAGAGCTCTTTTCTTAGTAACCAAGCTTATGTGTCATGTGACTGGACGGTTTCTTATGTTTAATTCAATACTTTCTAACAGAAGGTTTACCACTTTGTTTCACATGAGAAAACCAGTTTGGAAGCCTCCTCATGATACAAACGAGGTCAAATACTTCTCTACCCATGTGCTTACTTGGCCTAGGCATAGTCATGATAGCTACAAACAACTCATGAATTTATTTTATGATAAACTTTACTATAATCCTTATCTGTAAAATAAACATACTAACTAAAAAGTAAGAAGTCAGAACTTCTGCTAAAATCCATCCATCAATGATATGAAAGATAACAGTCCTTTTCCAGCCCAATTTCAAGCTACATTCCCTTGCTCTTTAAATAAAGAATCATTGTCCAATTACAGTTGGATATAGAAGTTGATTCCTGAAAACTATTCACATTAACACCAAACAGAACCCATGGCTTGTTGAAAAATGTCTGGCAAGGCAAAACATTTGAACTCTTCCCAATTTCTCCCCCACCCATGCATATTCAGGTATAAAATTTGGAAAATATAAACCAAAGAAAATTAACGAAAAACTAAAAATCATCCAGAATCCTCCATCCAAACNCCAATTTCAAGCTACATTCACTTGCTCTTTAAATAAAGAATCATTGTCCAATTACAGTTGGATACAGAAGTTGATTCCTGAAAACTATTCACATTAACACCAAACAGAACCCATGGCTTGTTGAAAAATGTCTGGCAAGGCAAAACATTTGAACTCTTCCCAATTTCTCCCCCACCCATGCATATTCAGGTATAAAATTTGGAAAATATAAACCAAAGAAAATTAACAAAAAACTAAAAATCATCCAGAATCCTCCATCCAAACATAATGACTATTTATTACTTTGGTATGTTTCTTTCCAGTTTTCATAATTACAAAAATTAGGATCATGCTTTGTATTCAGCTTTGTATCCTCATTTTTTTCACTTAATATTAAAAGCACTTTTCCATGTTGGTGAATAGTTTTCAAAAACATGACTTCTAGGAACCTGGGTGGCTCAGTTAGTTAAGCACCTGCCTTGGGCTTAAATCATGATCCCAGGGTCCTGGGAAGAAGTCCTGTTTCAGGCTCCTTGCTCCGAGGGAACCTGCTTATCTTCCCTCTGCCTGACGCTCCCTCTGCCTGATGCTCNTGCTCCCCCTGCTTGCACTCTCTTCTCTCTCTCTCTCTGTCAAACAAAGAAATAAAATCTTTTTTTAAAGATTTTATTTCTTTATTTGACAGAGAGAGAGACGGCAAGAGGGAACGTAAGCATGGGGAAGGGGGTAGGGAGGGAGAAGCAGGCTTCCCACTGAGCAGGGAGCCTGATNCGCTCCCTCTGCCTGATGCTCCCCCTGCTTGCGCTCTCTTCTCTTTCCCTCTGCCTGACGCTCCCTCTGCCTGATGCTCCCCCTGCTTGCACTCTCTTCTCTCTCTCTCTCTGTCAAACAAAGAAATAAAATCTTTTTTTAAAGATTTTATTTCTTTATTTGACAGAGAGAGAGACGGCAAGAGGGAACGTAAGCATGGGGAAGGGGGTAGGGAGGGAGAAGCAGGCTTCCCACTGAGCAGGGAGCCTGATGCAGGGTTCCATCCCAGGGCTCTGGGATCATGACCTGAGCTGAAGGCAGATGCTTAAGGACTAAGCCACCCAGGCACCTCTCAAAGAAATAAAATTAAAAAAAAAAAAAAGAAAAGAAAGGCTTCTAACAATTGTGTAGTATTTCACTGGCATACCATACTTAATCATTCCCTCACTGTTGGACATTTCCACTATAATAAATAATGTGATGAATAAATGTCTAAATCAATTTTACCATGTTTTAGTGATGTAATTGATATCTGGTTATTTTAAAATGACATATATGGCCTATAAATCCTGCCCACAGGTCATATGCGGGAGGAGGGAGACACCAAAATAATTATCAAAGTTTAAAAGACTGAATTTACTTTATGTTGATGAACTGGATAATGAAAAACCAATTTATAAATGAACATAGGTAGTTCCAATAAGGTAAAAACCCATAAATGGATCAACAGTTTTCCCAAGTGAGAAATCAATTTCCTTATTCATTCATTCAACTAATGTTTATTGTTTACTAAACACCAGCATTATTTTATAGCTAGAGATTCAGCAATAAATAAGATAAAGTTTTTGGCTCCTTGCTGCTTACAATCTAGTAGGAGAAACAGACTATATATAAACAATGTAATTTCAGATAGTAAAAGATAATAGTGAAAGAAGGAAGGAAGGAATGAGTGACCACTGGAGAGTTAGTGGTTACGTCTGAATACCAGTGGCCTCCATTAACTTTAGGATAAAATCTAAGTTCATTCACTTAGCCAATGAATGTCCTATAGGAACCAGGTAGTCCAAATCTTTCTCCCTGTCCAAATTTTTGTGCCCCTGCTCTCCTCATAACTCCCATCGCCACTCCTACGAATTTGCTGAGAGTCCATTAATTCTCTCCCATCTCTGTATTCCCTCCCTCCATCCTCAACACTCCCTGTGCCCACTGAGATAACACTCCTATTACCACTCTTATTCGCTTGGCTTTTACTCATTTTTCAGATCTCAGCTTCTATAGCTCCAGGAAAGCTGCCCTAAACCCCCTTAAACTTGGTCAACTTCTACATTCTCCCACAGTATTGTGCAATTCCTCTATCATGGTATTAGCACTCAGCCACTCTATAATACAGACTTTCTATTTACATTCTCTATCTCTCCCAGTAGGCAGGAACCAAAATGTTCTCATTCTCCATTATTCTTCCCTATCTATATGCATCCCAGTGCATAGTACAGTTTCTAGCAGAAAATGTACTAAAAAAACACTTAATAATCAATAAGCACTAAGCGATAATGTGATCTGCTCAAAAGGCATGACTTGTGGTGCCTCAAACCAGAACACAGCTAAAGTGACTGTTTCTCAGCATCTACAAAATGCCTGAGTCACATAAACCAACACAGATGGCTCTTCACTCACTCATTCATATTAGACACAAAGGGATACAGAGAAAACAAGTCACAAAAATTCCCAGTCAAGACTATTGGGCTAGTTAAATAAGCCATTGCTACAGAGCAGAGAGGGCAGTTTGACAGAGGTGGGCACAATGGGCTCCAAAAGCCCAGAGGGGTACCTCACTAGTTTGTGGGAAAGGGCAGGGAAACATCAGGAAAAACATCTAATGGAATAACACCTAGGGCAATGCTTATGTTGTGCTGCATTTATTTAGTCAATAAATTGGGGGAGGAGAGCGCACCTACTATGTCTGTCACTATTCTAGACACTAGAGATATAGCATACAACAAAACAAAGTCCCTAACGTCCCAGAAGTTACATTCAGAGAGAGAGACAACACCCACAAATACAGAGGACGAGTGAGTCTAAGTTGTAGAAACAAATAAAGTAAGGAATGGGGACTAAAAAGAAGGTGGGAGAGTGCTATTTTACAAGGCATTAAGTTGGGAAAGAAAGCCCTCACTGATAAGGTGACATTTTAAGAAGCAGTTTGAAGATTCCTGGGAGGAGGGGTTGATGCAGACAGAGCAGCAAGTCCAAAGGCTCAAAGCAGGAGAGCATCTCTGACAAACAGCAAGAAGGCCAGTGGGGCTAGAAGAGAATGAGAAAGGGACAAAAGAGATAAGGTCAGAGAGGTAGCTGCCAGATCCTATAGGATATAAGGCCTTGAAGGCAGGACCACTACCAGCTCCCCCATGGGGCATCTTTGTATAGGTTAGAAAAAGGTTTCCCTTTCACTAGGCAGACTTGGCAAGAGGAACAATGTGCTGGAACATGGCCTTGTCATTCCAGTGCTGGAGCAACAGCCTCACTTATAGGAATTTATGTCTCACTCTCAGTGACAGGGGAAGCCACTGGAGGGCTATGGGCAGAAGAGTGACAGGTGACATACATTTTCAAAGAATCTTTCTTGCTGCTTTGAGAAGACAAGGGTCAAAGCTGGAAGAACTGTTAGGTTACTGCAATAATCTGGGCAAAAGATAATGGCAGCTTGAATCAGGTCGGTAATAGTAGAGGTGGTGAGAAGTGTTCTGTATACTGAAAATAAAGCCAAGAAGAATTTGCTGTGCATAAGAGAATATGTGGATATGAGAGAGCAGCCAAGGATGACTATAAAATTTTTGGCCTTAGCAATGAGAAGACGGGAATTGCCATTTAGAGATGGGAAGAGCAATTTCGGGAGATCAGGACTTCAGGCTTGTCTATGAGAGGTGTTGAGCAGTCAGCTGGATATGTGAAGGTGGAGTTCTAGTGAGTGGTCTGAGAGATAAATTTATCACTCATGTGCATATACATGGTTTTTAAAAGTTATGAGACAGATGGGACACCTGGGTGGCTCAGTCGATTAAGTGTCCAACTCCTGATCTCAGCTCAGGTCTTGATCTCAGGGTCATGAATTCAAGCCCCACAATAGGCTCCACACTTAAAATAAAATTTTAAAGTGGAGCCTACTTAAAATAAAATTTAAAAAAATAAAATAAGTAGAGTTATGAGACGGAACGAAAATGACCTGGGAAATGTCAAAAAACAGAGGTCCAAGGAATTGGCCTTGGGGGGGGGCACTCCAACATTTAGAAGTCTGGTAGATCAAGAGAAAGCAGCAAAACAACTTGGAAAAGTGTCCAGGAAAGTAGAAGTGAGAGCGGTATCCTGCAAGTCAGGTAAGAAAAAAAAAGTTTCAAAGAGGGAGAGAGTAACCAACTGTGTCAAATGCTGACAGATCAAATAAGATTAAATGACCAGTGAATTTAACAATATGGGAGCTATTCCACAGGAATGGTAGGGACGAAAACCTAATAGAAGTTCAATCAGTGGAAGATTCAATCAGTGGAAGGGGAAAACTGGAGACAATTGGTACAGACAACTCTTTGAAGAAGTTTTGTTGTAAAGACGGAGACAAGTTGGCAGAATATGGGATGAACAATGTTCCAGGAAAAAGAAAAGGATTTTTCAGAAGTGCCAAAGCATGAGAGAGGTAAGCTTGGAACTTAAATTAGCTCAATCATTAAAGTGTAAAGTCAGTAATGGGTTTGACAGAATAGGCTGTAAGGGAGGCGGAGGCAGAATATCATACCAAAGAATTTGGATTTTATCCTGAAGGTGAGGTACAATAATGACATAATCATCTTTACTTTTCAGAATGTTTTGGAGGCAAAAATGAGGATGGGTTAGAAAAAGAGAAAGACTTAAGACAAGGTGAGAAGTTAGACAATTAACTCTTCCAGGAGAAAATTAAGGAGGGCCAGCATTCGGGGTTGGAGATGCAGAGGAGAGAGCACAGAGAGAGAAAGAGAGAAGACATTAGGAAGGTACATTAGAAAAGATTCTGTGGTTTGTGCAGTGGAGAAAGGCCAGAGGAAGGTGTAACTTGCTTCTAATTGGCCTGCCTTTCTAGGAAGAGAACCCTGCACATGTACTCCGAATTTCTTCCCCTTGTATGATTTCCCTCACAACCACTCCCAATGTCCCGACTTGGAAATTCTACAAAAAACTTGTCATTCCGCAGGTTTCTTTCCCATATGGCTTCATTTTAAACTTTGAAAACTCCTGAGATTTTCAACATATTAAGCTGTTTCACACTAAGGAATCCTACACCAGGCCCAGAACCTTCCTCGGGCTAGGGCAGATTTGGGGATTGAAGACGGGGAGGAGCTACGGGAGAGAGAAAGATGAACACAAGGTTTTGACTACTACCTATCTTCGTTTGGCTGGAGCTGGCCACACGAATTCCCTTCCCTCGGAGACCCAAAGCGTCCGCGGGCACATCGCTGATCCTCCGCCCCTCATCGCCTGTGTACGTGAGGGAACCATACCTTCCTTCCCCGACCCTTCTCCCGCTTCTTAACCTTCCCTCCTAGTCATTTATGTCTGGTTTCCACCTCACACCATTACTCCGCCTCTCCCGTACTCCCTCCTCACCTGAACCCCTTTCTCCAAACACTGACTCCAATGCTCGGAGACAGTTACTAGGGACCCGAAGGTGTGGAACTGCATCCTGGGACAAGTAGTCCTAACCAAAAGAAAGCAGTGGAAAACTACAATTCCCAGAAGACAGTTCCTTTTCCTCCCTTTTCCTCAATAAGGACCCCCTCAACCCCACCCCCTTTTAGAGATCCTCCTAGCCACGTGGTTTTTATAGGCACACCCTTTTAAACCATTTTTCATTTGTTTAAATCTACTACTTCAGAGCATTCTGAGGGTTAAAGTGAGAAGCAAGTTCAGGCTAGAGCGGAGGAACGACTTTCATGGCCCCGTCTGGCATGTCGTTAGACAGCCGCTGATAACAGCAGTCCGGGCATTTGACGTGGTCGCCTAGGAGGTGGGGCCACTGGCGGGGGCTCCGGGAAACCCCGTGGGCCGGCGCGTTGCTTTCCTTTCCGATCCGCCATCTGCGGTGAGTGTATGCTCTCCGGCCTCTCCCCAGCCAGCGGCCTACCCGGTGCCCTGTGTTGTGCCCCCAGCTCTGACCCCTTCTCTTCCTTTTCCCCAACCTCAGGTGGGACCGCCGCCAGGATGCAGATTTTCGTGAAAACCCTAACGGGGAAGACCATCACTCTCGAGGTACGGGCCAGGTGGCATGAGGAAGTCAAGGCCTGAATAAGGGCCTGAAGTGGAGTCAGGGACCTCTGCCGCTTTCTGCCGCAGAATATGTTTATGAGTCTGGGTTCTGAAAACTGGCCCTGAATTGAGGGTTGTTGGCTGAGTAGGGGCCTAGGGCTGGCTTTCGGTCCCTGAAGTGTGGGCTCTTACTTCAGTAGTTCTGACCAGGTAGCAAAGTCGGGGCCCACCGCGGTGGGAGGAGGGAGGTGCTCCCACCCGTGGGGACGAGCACGTGTGGCGTAGCCGCTGCCGTCGGCCCTGGGCTGGGCTCAGGAAGTGTGCTTGCCGGCGGCCGTCCTGAGGCGGTTGCCTGCCTCCTGGGTGAGTGGTCTGCTTCGCTGGGTAGGCTCCAGCTCTCCACTGGCTTGGTTCTGTGCTAACTTGCAAATTGAATTAGGTGGTTATTCTAGTTTCTTACTGTGATACCGATATTTGCATTTTTAAACTCATAGGTTGAACCCTCGGATACAATAGAAAATGTAAAGGCCAAGATTCAGGATAAGGAAGGCAAGTAATATTTTCTAGTTCAGAGAAATTAACGTGTACAGGTGCCAGCCTAACTACTGGACATAACCTGCTGGTGATGAGGTGGGAAGAAGTCGGATTGACAAAGTGAAATGCTTTTGAAATAAATGTTTGTGAGCATGGGGCCAACCAGGGGTGCTCTTTACATATGTGAACTTGGGCGAGCTAATTAGTTCTCCACCCTGCTTCATCTGTAAAATGAATACATGTTAATATTAACATGTATTAACATGTTTTAACATGTATTAACATGTACTGACTGTTGATGGGATTAAATAAGTTGTGTGTCTAAAATCGTGCCTAGCCTGTAGTAAGAATTCACTGACTGCTATTAGTATCCTTTATATTTGATTAAGGATTATCCATAAATCTAAGCAGATATGCTTCTTCTGATGTGACTTTATTTTTTATTAGGAATTCCTCCTGATCAGCAGAGACTGATCTTTGCTGGCAAGCAACTGGAAGATGGACGTACTTTGTCTGACTACAACATTCAAAAGGTCTGTTTGGAAGAAAGAGTAGTCTTTTAAATTTGTTCAACACACAAAAGTGGGGGAGAATAACATTAGCAATAGATTCCTAGGTGACTCCTACATTAACATTTCAGAAACACTGCTCTAGTTTCTCACGTTCTGGATTGTGTAGATTGCATCCCATGGTGTGACTTAATCTGTTTGTAAATCTTCTATAAGCAAGTGGTTGATTCCCCCCCCCTCAAAATTTCTTTATCTGTGGTATTGTGTATCCACAATTTGGATCCTTACTGCATCCAGTTAGAAGGTGCATGAGGCTGGTTGCTTCTTTTTTAATGGAATATGAGCATTAATGTAGTTATTTTAAAGCCTGTTTAATCCTCTTCCATTAACAGGAGTCCACTCTTCATCTTGTGTTGAGACTCCGTGGTGGTGCTAAGAAAAGGAAGAAGAAGTCTTATACCACTCCCAAGAAGAATAAGCATAAGAGAAAGAAGGTTAAACTGGCCGTACTGAAATATTATAAGGTGAGCCAATAAAATAAAAATGTTTTATCTGTAGATTAATAAATTTTGTTTTATCTCTGGTTCCATCTTTTATGTTTGGTATTTGAGTAAGTTTCATGTGATGAGGTTCACTTTTAGCTGCTTATTCCAAACAATTCTGATTATGAAGTCAGATCTGGGTTTAGGTCTTAACTCTGTCAATCACTTGCAAAGCTAGATTTTAATGGGCTCCGATCTATTTTGTTATAGTAATTACTAATGAGGATTTGGAGTGCTTTGGTTTTTAAATATAAAAAACTACCACTGTTTTGTGATTTTAAAGGTTGAATATTTTGAGTCACTTAGACTTAAGAATATGTTGTAAAATTATTTTAACAGCAGCTTTGTTCTTAGGTGGATGAGAATGGCAAAATCAGTCGCCTTCGTCGGGAGTGCCCTTCAGATGAGTGTGGTGCTGGAGTTTTTATGGCTAGCCACTTTGACAGACATTACTGTGGCAAATGTTGTCTGACCTATTGCTTCAACAAACCAGAAGACAAGTGATTATATATGGATTAATAATAAAAGACATGAACTAACATTTAATTGTTGAATTTTATTCCAGTCACGTAAAGAGTGGTTTTAAATATCCAATTGGTGATCACACCATTTTGATAAACTATATATACTTTGGCAGAAGAATTAAGATTGCATTTAATTTAATATCAACTATCTAGATAAAAGCCAATTTATGTTTGTCAGTTTTTTATGTCCACACTATTGAAATTTTGGACCAGCTAATTCTTTGAGGGTTGTCCTTGTGCATCACGGCCTCTAGCCACCTGATGCGAGTAGCACACCACCCATTCCCATCACCAGGTATATATATCCACACTTCGCAAATAATCCCTGGCATGGTGAGGAGGAGAGAGCTGCCCCCCCAACACTTTGACAAACACTAATTTGTATGAATGGTGTTAACATCTTGCCTAAACAAAGGCTGTAATTCATTTGTTTCATATATAAGACGTGTAAAGGCTAAGCTTTCAGTAATCAATTTAAAAAATGACATCCTGAGTCCCTGGGTGGTTTGGCTGGGATATATGCTATCTATAGAACAAGGAACATTCTGCAGTGTTGAGTGTGAAATCTTGGAATTTTAAACACTTCGTTCACTAGTGCTGTTAACATTGAGAAATAGTTTTGAGAAGTATTTGGCAGCATATTTTGCCCATGAGCTAAATTCAGGGAGGTTTGCTTACCTTGATGCCACTCAACTAAAACAAGCAGTTGGAAGTTTGTTGTAAACTGATTACATTCAACAGCATACCAATAATTAATTCCTTTTTACCATGTCATTATTTCCAGGATTTCTACTTGGAGGCATGCTTAAATAAGGTTTCCTATTTCTGCACCATTTTGACAAGTTATCCATGTTAACACCTGGAATAACTACTAGGGTATTTTTTGACCATAAGTGGTGAATTCTTAAGCAGAACTAGTTCTCTATAATAAAGCAAGGCATTTGTTTCATAGTTTTTATTTTTTTAAGTAATACCCACTCAGTGTGGGGTTGGAACTCTGGCATTAAGAGTTACATGCTCTACCAGGCACCCCATTGTTTACATTTTTAATATAATTTTAAAATCCTGGATCCCAAGAAGTCTTGGCTGGAACTGGTTTTTCTTCAAAACAAACAACTTCATCTCCCACTTTAAATTCTATCTTTTCTTCACTCAAACTAAGACCACAATCCATTCCAGTTTTGATGACTGAAACGTCATCTTTGTGGTGTTTCAGTGAGGTTAATGAACCTTAAAACAAACAAAACAAGGTACTATAATATATAATCAACAAGTACTATTAAGTGCTATATAGTCTGGTGTTAAAAGGAAATTACAAATACTTTAATTCTTAAGTTTTGCAGTACTACCCATGTTAAATGATAGAACTAAATACTACAGAAACCAAAGGAAAATGGCTTGCTGTGAAAAAGGTAAGGTTTATAGTGAAAGATACCTAAATCTCCCATTTCAAAGGGAGACTGACTTTACAGAGGATTATACTCAGGACTTAATGAGATAAACCAGATAAATGACTTCATGCAAAAGGTCAAAAGGAGGTAAGCAAATACAATGCTGTGGAAAACTATAGAAAACAGCTGGAAAGGTAGTTTGGGGCCAATTTTTAGAAGCTTAGAAAATTAGATTACTGGTTTATTGGGATTGTTATTATAGGTTATTATTACTTATTATTAGAACTTGGAGGGAGCCTATCAAAGAGAACAGGTTTGAGTTCCCAAATAAGGAACGGCATGAACCAGGATATGGGAGTGAAAGATTTCAGATAGTTACACAGAATCAGGTTTTGGTGACTGGATTTGAGGTCTATTAGAACCAGATTGTGATGTTGCTTACCCTTCCAAATAACATCTCCGTTACGGATTAATTTAAATTTTTTTTGTTTTTCTAACTGTCCCTTTTGGACTCTGCAGCCAGCCACAGGAACTTTTTTCTTCCCTTCTGTTACAGAGAAGGTAGCTAGTATAGAAGCTTCACCTTAAGAAAGAAAAGAACATTAAGTGCACAGAAAACAAAAGATTCTGAGAAATAACATAATCTCACATATTCTGCATGGCAAGAATTAAAAGTGTGAGAAAAACACAAACTCATGCATAGAAAGAAGTCCAGGTTTTCTTTGACTCTGCCAACTTTATTTTCCTGACCACTATTAGAAACATAAACATGAGAGGTGCCTGGGTGGCTCAACTGGTTAAACCTCTGCCTTCAGCTCAGGTCGATTCCAGGGTCCTGGGATGGAACCCTGCATCCCACCAGGGAGCCTGCTTCTCCCTCTGCCCCCCCACCCTGTTCCTGTTATCTCTCTCTCTCTCTCTCTCTCTCTCTCTCTCTCTATCTCGCTCTATCTCACGTGTGCGCTGGCTCTGTCTCAAATGAATAAAAATCTCTAAAAAAAAAAAATGAAATCCCTGGGTTTTCTTGGAAAACAACATCACAAAAACACACGTTTGCCAAAAGAATGAACAAGAGAAAGTGGAATTCATTTTTTAGCTGAATAAAATGCACTAGAAGATTGTAGTTTACTGTCTGCTCCATAAAAACCTAGTTTTCAGCTGTCCCTCAATATATTTTCTCAAAGGGATCATCTGTTGTTAGCTGACTTATTTTTAATCTCCCCATTGGTAATTTATATCCACTTAAGAATACTAATTCTGTGACTCAAGCTTAATTTTTTCGCTGAAAATTAAATTATAATAATGACATGCTATCACACACTATAATATACCAGTTTACAGAGGTTAGTGCTATTTGGCTCCTAAAAACCCTCGTATGACGCAAAAGTTTTCCAAACTGCACTTAGCACAAAAACATACAAATCTCCATATGGTCATGTTTAGCAGGTCAGAAAAATTCTAAAATCTCCGGACCATAAGAACAGATAAAATGGTTCAATCAGTCTCAGATAAATTTAGGTTTCCATCTAGCCAAGGGATATGCTAAAAAGAAAGTTTTTAAATACATGATACTTAAATATAAAGTAAACTATCTTATGGTGGATTTCCCTGCCAGCTTCCAGGACAAAAAATCAATGGCTTCTTCCACAACACTATATATAATCTTTATCCCTGCCATCCCAGTCTAATTTGTACAATTAGTTGTTGATGTCTAAACTTCAGGGCCTTTGTATCCTCAGGGTAGAAGCACGATATGTTGCAGACGGCAGGTGTTTACAATACATATGAAGTTACACTGAACAGATCCATAGTAGTCATTTTTTTCTAGAACACAGGGTATATATTGGAATGGTGAAGGTATTTCAACAGTGAAATACATTTTCCCCTAAACTTTGCTTTCAAGTGTTATTTACAGCACCTAAGATAGGAATTTCAACATTCAGTGAACACTCACCTATTGGGTGCTCTTCCACAGTGCAGGGCAATCTGCTACTCAATTCTTCCTGCAAATCTTCAATCAGACGGTAAATGATTTTGTGAAGTTTAATTTTTACTCCTTTTTTTGCAGCAGACTTCTGGATAACATTGCCTGCATTCACATTGAAGCCATATATTACACCTGACAAGCAGAAATACAATCAATAAAGTAGCACAAATATTGCATTAAACACTTTTCTTTCAAGAGAAACTCAAATCTAAATTGTTGTATTTCCTTCTATGTAAATTAAAAGCTACAAGTAGGGGAAAAGAGAAATTCTATAATTTTTTCTCATGAAAACTCACTAGTTTTCAAATTAATGAAAGGATTTTATAAATTCTATTATGGCTTGCTGAATAAGGAAAATTACTTTATGATTTTTAAAGCCATCCATTTAAGAGACAAAAAGTGCCC
Organism: Ailurus styani; assembly: GCA_002007465.1. NCBI lineage: Eukaryota > Metazoa > Chordata > Mammalia > Carnivora > Ailuridae > Ailurus > Ailurus styani. The sequence goes on from LNAC01000257.1 coordinate 1,413,867, forward strand.
ATTGTGTGCAAGGCAGTATGCTAAACAAAACTTTGATTTTTGTATCAGAGAAATAAGAAAACAAAATTGATTAGGGCTGAGATATCATTACCTTATTTTAACAACTGTATTACTAAATTATAATCTTACTGTCTATAACTTTTTGTGGGTTACTCGTAAGTTTTCAGTTGCCCAAAAGATGTTCAATAACAGTTACTTAATTGGCAAAATTCAAGAGTTATTTTAGATATGAAAGAAGTTCCATGGAGCTGACCATTTTACCAAAGAAAAATGTATTTAGGGGCGCTTGGGTGGCTCAGTAGGTTGAGCGTCTAACTCTTAATTTTGACTCTGGTCATGATCTCAGGGTGGTGGGATGGAGCTGTGCCCTCAGCAGGAATTCCGCTTCTCTCCTTCTCCCTCTCCTTCTGCCACTCCCCCTACTCATACTCTTTTTCTCTTAAATAAATAAATAAATCTTAAGGGGGGAAAAAAAGGAGAATGTATTTAACTGCAAATACTCCAGAGGGAATAAAAAAAGCAAAACACTGTTGGGATGCCTGGGTGGCTCAGTTGGTTAAGTGTCTGCCTTTGGCTCAGGTCATGATCCTAGGGTCTTGAGATCAAGTTCCACTTCAGATTCCTTGCTCAGCGGGGAACCTGCTTCTCCCTCTGCCCACTCCCTCTGCTTGTTCTCTCTCTCTCTCTCTCTCTCTCTCTCTCTCTCTCTCTCTCTCTGTGACACAGAAATAAATAAAATCTTAAAAAAAAAAAGGCAAAACACTCTTGCCTTAAGAGAAAAAAAGTAATGCAAACAACTTAAGAGAAAAGCACAACCACCTTGAAAGTCTTATTAAGAATTCATTCAACACACTATCAACATTTTATAGTATAGTGTAGGCCAGTCAGTGCCTAGAAAATACTTGGAATTAACCAGCATTACTAGAAATACCTTTTCAGTAGTAGAGGTAACAGCTAATTCTAATCAAGTCCAGTCATGAAGTAGCTCCTTCCTAAGTGACTCATTAATTACTCAATAAAATGTTGGTGCTTTGCTTGATAGACTTAAAGTGACAGTCATGAGTCACCTTTTTGTACTTTTTGTATATCATTAAGTTCAACTAATAAACAGTCCCCCTGCCTTCTAGGCATTTAAAGCTAAAAATAGTGCTCGCTTTGGAAGCACATATACTAAAGCTAAAAACAGTTTTGAATCTAAGAGAGATATGATTTGTAAAATTACCAATAAACAAAAAATAGGTAGACAAAAGTAAAAGATGAAGTAAAGTACTGAAGAGGCTGATTACAGTATTAGGACCATTCAAGTCTAAATAAAACCAACCTTGGATTGGGTGGGGAATTGGGAGAGGGTAGAGGACAGTAATCTTCAAAAAAACAAAACAAAGAAACAAAAAACACTACTGGGGCTTGAAAGAGTTCCCCAAGGTTGCAGTACAGGGACAATGAGTGGAGCTATGGCTGCAATACTACACATCCCATTTGGCTCCCCAGCTGGGGTTTGACTATAGCAGCAAGGGGGATGCTCATAAAAGTAAATGGCAGATTGACAAGCCAAGCAACAAAAGACAGAAGCAAATGGTTCACAGTGTGTTTTAAGGAACACAGTTAAACAAATAGCAAAGAGAATCCTTACCACGAAATGTTTCAGCAAGGTTAACATCATTTTCACTAACATCACCCACACCAAAATGTACTAATTCAAGTTCACACTCATGTGAAGCATCATAGGTATCCAAAATGTCCATAATGGCCTCAACGGAACCATCAACATCACCTAAATGCAGTAGAAGTTTAAAATTACCGGTCTTAAGAGGCATTGATATAAAAATAACAAAAATCTATTTAAAGTCATAACAGGAATGCCATTACCACCAAATACACTTTTATTTAGGTTTATCATTATAAATATCTATTTAACTTTAAAGTGTGATGAATCAAATGTACATTTACAACAAAATCAGCAAGAAAAATGTTTATTAAAATCTCCTCCAGTAAGAGATGGGCAAAAACAGTGAAGGAGGCCAAAGGCACAAACTTCCAGTTACAAAATAAGCAAGTCATGGGATACATGGGATACAGTATAATGACTATAGTTAATAACACTATATTACATATTTGAAAGTTGCTAAAAGAGTAGATCTTAATAGTTCTTATCATAAGAAAAAAAATTTTATAACCATGTATGATGATGGATGTAAGCTAGACTAACTGTGGTTGTCATTTTGCAATATATACTAATATCAAATCATTATGTTGTACATCTGACACTAACATAATGTTATATGTCAATTGTATCTCAATTTAAAAAATCTCTTCCTGGGGCACCTTGATAGCAAAGTTGATTAAGCATCAGACTCTTGGTTTTGGCTCCGGTCATGGGATCCAGGACTGTGCTGGGTTCTGAGCTCAGTGTGGATGGAGCCTGCTTTAGTTTCTCTCTGCCCCTCCCCTGCTTTCTCTGTTTCTCTCTCAAATAAATAAATAAATCTTAAAAAAAACAAAAGAAAACAAACTCCCCCTAATGGCAAAATAATTTTAGCTTAAATTTAATGGCCCAAATTAACTGTGAGAATTAAAAAATATATATTCCAAAAATAAGCTCTAAAGTACAATCTTTCCAAAGTCACCTTTAATAATTATAGGAAGAATGTGTGAATCCCTTTCTTCTTTCTCTTTTGACTTTAAGGATTTTTGTTCTTTTTTTTCTTGATACTTTAGAAATGATCTCTCCTTCCAGTGCATGTTGCCATACTTCTCACGGGCTTTCTGATGTGCTTCTTGGTGTTCCTTTCGCTTTTCTTCTATTATTTTCAGATCCTCTTTACTTTTCTCCTGTTCTAGCTCATACTTCCTCCAGTCAACAACTGCACGTGCCCTTGGCTTTACAGGGGAAAAAATAGGCATTATTTAACTAAACAGAAACCAGTAACTTCTGGGTTGTTTTTTCCCAACCTAGCTTAGCTTAACTCACAGATAAAACCACTAATTTTATAAATTTCAAGAGACTTATAAAACTTTAATCTGGAAGCTTTGTATATAACGAATGATTTAATTTAAAAATATTAGCTCAAATTTTTAATTCTATAGCCAAAATCTAAAATGGCACTACTGGACCCCTCACAGGCCCTTACAGTCTACAATTATTTGTTAACATAAATATACTTATTTGGTATGCCATTATAGATTAATTTTTAAAACCACTGTATCATATCTAATATATAGGAATTAAGTTTGATATACCTCAGATTCTACCTCAAGAATTTCATCTCCTGCAGAAGGGAGGTCTCTCCAGCCTACAATTCCCACTGGCATGCTGGGGCAGGCTTCCTGGATTGTTTTTCCATTCTCATCAAACATTAAGCGTACTTTTGCCCAACTCTTTCCAGCAACCAGAATCGAGCCTTTCCTCAAAGTTCCTCTTTGAATTATAGCTGTAGTAACAGGACTAAAATCAAAACAAATGTATATTTCTTAATGCCATAATCAGAATGTAAGAACACTTTCTTAAGTAGAGCAAAGATATCTTTATAAGACTTAAATATATATAATATGTATACACAGGGTTAATCCTACTTCTCATGCAGGTTTTTATACTATAAAAACATTTCTACTTAATTGCCAGAAGATGGAAGCAAAACAAATGTCCATCAACTGAAAAATAAAGAGAACGCATATATACATACAATGAAAAATTATGCCAGCTTAAAAAAGAAGGAAAGCCCTGTCATATGCTCCAATATGAATGAATCTACCTCAAGGACACTATGCTAAGTGAAATAAGCCAGTCAAAAAGGACAAACACTGTATGATCCTACCCATATAAAGTATCTAAAGTAGTCAAAATCATAGAAACAGAGAATTGCAAGATAGTTGCTAAGGGTTGGGGAAGGAAGGAGAGGAAATCAGTGTTTCATGGGTATGCAATTTCAGTTTTACAGGATTAAAAAGTTCTAGAGATCTGTTGTACGGCAATGTGAATATACTTAATGCTATTGAACAATATACTTAAAAATGGTTAAGATAGTAAATTTAATGTTATGCTTCTTTTATCACAATTTTTTTAAAAATGGAAAAACAAAACTATTTCTTATAAGCTTATAGTAGTGGAGGGTGCAGATAGCTGAGTGTTCCAACAGAATCCTAATCCTCTTTCTGCAACTAATTTGTTAAGCAGTGAAACTTCCTGATAGGGAAAAAAATTAAAAAAGAAAAGAGCAATCCAAAGACCTGCCTACATATTATATTAATGGGGAAGAACATGAAGAATTTAGGAACCCTAAAATGTAACAATTACTATTTCATTCCAATTTGTTGGTCCATGAGACTTTATTTACCAATTCAGTTAAGTCAGTGGGAAAAAAAATTCAAACTGAACTCCTTACATTATCTAAATGTGACTAGTAAATATATACAGACAGTTGCTGTGGTCTACTAATAACTGCACTTTTTGTTTTGTGTGCTAGTGCAATAAAATGCTTTTCAAAACAAATGCTCTGAAAATACTGTTTATGTCTAACAATAATATACAATAAAAATAATACACTATTATATAATCAAGTCATGAAAACAATGAAACAAAATTATTAAAAAGCAAGCATTTTAACAGTCCTACCCTCTTCCTTTGTCTGTAAAAGATTCTATTACTGTTCCTTCTACTGGACCAGTGGGGTCTGCTTTCAACTCTAACATTTCTGCCAAAGCAATTGTTGCCTCTGCCAAAGCCATCAGATTATCACCCTTTAACAAAAAAAAGGTGTTAATATACAATAATAAAATATCTTTAAATATAAATAAATTATAATAAAATATTTATAAATCTGTACATTTATATATCAGGGTCAGAAAGGCAAATAATTCTTTACAGTTATATTATACTTTCTCTTTAAGCATTAAAAGCATGAATCCAATTAGAAAGGAAGCAAGGAAAGGAGGAAGGGAGGGAAGGAGGGAAGAAAGAACAAAGGACGCAAAAGCAAGAAAACCTGATCCAGGGACAGATCTTTCAAGGAAGAAAGGAAGGCCACTATTGGTGCTCGTTAATACCCTTTCATAAACATATGCTTCATTCATTCTCTCTCCTCCATGTGTCTCTACAACTGTGTCTTCTTCCTATCACTTTCTTTACAATGCTACTTTGCATTTGAAGTTTATCCAACTGAACAAGTTTTCACATCTATTATTTCATTTGATCAACTTAAGAATGCTGTGAAATAAGTAAATCAAACATTACTTACTCTTATTAAATAAATAAGAAGAAAAAGTATGGACCAGACCCAGGCTTTAAGACATACTCTGTAATCACCCAGCTGTGCAATCTTGAAGAATCACTTCTTCTCCCTGGATCTCCTTTCCTCAATTGTAAAATGAGGAAGCTAGATTAGATGATTGTTTCACCTTTAATGACCTATCTTTACTACGCTCTCTAGGGCTCCAAGATTACACAGCTGATTAAGTGGTGATGGAACTGGAACTGATGGGCAAGGGATATTTCCACTGTGTCAGCTAAGAGATTGCTCAGTTGTCACAGTATAAAACAATGGGGACAAGTGTAAACAAAGCTGATAAAATAACTTGCTCACCTATCCACTTAATAGTATTTATTCCAATTTACAAAATGCTGCCCTGAAAAGCAGAGCTAGGGTGTTTCTTTGTATGAAGTGTCCTCTATCTCTACTTGGAAAAAAAGGCCTCATCTTACTTCCTGCAACTCCCTCCCAATTCCATCCACTCCCAGAAATCTCTCCCCATGCCTCCAAGTCTGCCTAAGCAGCTTTACATTTATCTACTCATGTCCTGGTTCCTGGGCAGAAAAGGTGACCATGTCTTCAAATGTTTTAGTCTTGCCACATGGCTTTCAGAGTGCAATAGCAATTGAGGTAAAGTAGAAAGGTAACGAAGCCAGGTAGCATTTTATTAGTTTCACAGAAAAAGAGGCATGGCTTTACTATTAATGGAGGCATAATTGCTAAGCATCTTAGAGGTAACAAATTTAGGAATACTAAAGATAAAATGAGACCTAACTAGAGGAAGGTGGCCAAATATATACAGTACCATCCCCTCAGTGAATGATGAGGAAAAACAAAAAAGTATTACATATTATGTATAAACCATGGAATATGGTGAGAATGGACAAAAAAGGAAATGGTTACTTAGCAGCAACCTATATAGGATAAGAGAATTGGAAAATGCTGTCATAAAGCAGGTACTCAGCCTGCTTGGTGTTTTTCAATCAGAAAATAATAATTGGCCATTGAAAAGAAAACAATTCATCATAAATAACATAAAACTTTTATCAATTTAATTCATAGAAACATTGAATGAATCAGTAACAAACTGAACCCAAATGTTTTATCTTTCTTAGTGAAGTTTTTGTTTAAATCTCCCTTAAATACCCTAAGATCTACTCTGTATTTTTTCCACTACAAAAACAAGTACTTTTTATTACAAATTGGATTCCATTTCTGCTTAAAACAGTCTTCAGCAGCTTATTATTACCCTATCCTCACAGCATTTGCCATTTGTTCATTCTACGTATCTCATAATGAGAAAAGCATTAGGTCTGGACTTGATCCCCCACTCTTCAGCTGTGTAACCCTGGACTGGTGATCTCCCAAAGCAAGAGAATGATACCAGCTTTGCCTAGTACTACAGAGGACATTTAAACAACAACAGAAATGCTATGATGTGTCAAGATGTTGTTTCTGCGCATTATGTGCATTAGGTACAGCAGGCCCATCTGGACACATCATCTCTGAGATGCAGGCATTTACCGTGAGTGCAGAGATGTGCACTGCTTGGACATCACCGCCATAATCCTCACAGACCACATCATAAGCTAGTAGTTCTTTTTTCACTTTTTCAGGATCAGCCTCAGCTTTGTCACATTTGTTTATGGCAAGGACGATAGGAACTAAAAGAGAGTTAAAAAGAGTGCAGATGAGGACACCTTCAATGCCAGGTACTGACAGTGAGACACCAAACTTTTCTGGCTTTCTCTTTACTCAGTAGATGCACTAAGCTAAAAGACAGACCTTAAAAAAAAACATCTTTTAGACCCCCTTTACTCTGCTTTCTGCACATAAAGAAGGATTCTGGATGTGAGATGTCAAAACTATCGTTATAAGCAGATTCTGAATTAAGAAGAGATACCTAAGATGATAAAAACCAACCAAACAAAAAACAGCATTTTGGATAGAGAAAGGTCTATCTTTTAACCTGAATGTAAGATCAGCAACTACACTGAAGATAATCTCCTGGGGAAAAAAAAAAAAAAAAAAAGAGAAGATTCTTATCCAATTCTAAACCACTAGATCATCTGCATCTTCTTTCCAGGAGCTATTAAGTCATTGTTAAAGCCTGACGTTGCATTGCGTTCTGGGGTGAAACTAAATAGCATTATTATAAACTTTCTTTTAGGATTTACAGCAACTCTCTATTCATACGTACTCACTGAGTATCACAGTAGAGTCTCAATAAATGTTTACTTAACGAATGAATCAAATAATCTCCTTGCTAGTATTAAACATACCCTCACATTAGAGAAATCACATAAAATGCTATGCGATAATTCTCTGGTTGGGCTTCATCAACTTTGTAATTTCCTCGGGTATCAAAAGAAGGGAAATTGAAAACAGACACAAAAAAGTTACACAATCCACAACCTACTATTACGAAAAAGTACATTTCATATGGATGAGCTGGAACTTAACAGGGACAAGAGAACAGGTATAGAAAGCGTGAGGTAAGAAATTTATCCTATCTCAACTACCTGTTTGTTATGTAAATCCCTGGCAAATTTATCACTTTCTTCTTTTTGTTATATTCCCTAGAATCACTATGAACATAGTCCTTTCCATTAAGGCAGTTCTGAGGAATTAAAAAGGAAAAAGAGCAACACTGGAAACTAGAAAACCAGATTCCAAATGTGGACATGATACAAATTAACTGTAACTGGAGGCAGTTTCTGCCATTCTCTGGTTCTTGGTTTTCACGTTGTAAGAAAAGAACTGGCCTAGACAAATGACTGTCAACCTTTTTTTTTCTCTTGCCAACAAACCTAGGGGAATATGATGCACACTCAGGTACATTTCCATGAGACAGCAATATTTTGTCAGTGGGTGTAGGGTCATATCAGAATATACAAAGTATGTGTGTGGAGGGGGTAGCTATTACTGAAGTTTTTAAATGAAGAAGCAAGGGAGAAGATATCGAAGTGATTTTCTAAAAGTTTCAATTTTATACCTTTGACCAAATAACAACTTATTTAAAACATATGAAGGAAAAGTTTCTCTTTATTTTTTTTTAAAGATTTTATTTATTTATTTGAGAGAGAGTAACCATGTGTGGGGAGAGGGACAGAGGGAGAAGGAGAAGCAGACTCCCCGCTGAGCAGGGGGCCAGACTTGGGGCTTGATCCTGGGACTTCAGGATCATGACCTGAGTAGAACACAAACGCTTAAACAACTGAGCCACCCAGGAACCATGAAAAGTTCCTCTTTAGAGAAGAATTCCGGAGAATAAATGAATGAGGAATAATAGAATATCACCACTTTGCAACTCCTAATGTATTTAGGTGATGGATACATAGAAGTTCATTATTCTTTTTTTTTTTTTTTTGAAGTTCATTATTCTATTCTTATTTCTATAACTGTTTAAAATTTCCATGATAAAAAGCCTTTTTTTAAAAGTCATTGGAAACCGTTAAATTCTCACATCATGCCAATAAGTAAACAGTATTGGAAGGACTGTATTTGTGATCCCATATCCCCAGTTGAATCCTACTCCACTCTTCTTAGTAGTTATGTCTATGGGAAAACAATTCAACTGTCCTAGAGCTTTATCTGTAAATAGGTATAATAATCCTGGGATTGCCAGAAAGATTAAATGAGCTACATGTAAAGGGCCCCAGAATAGTGACTTTAAGTAGTAGAACCTTTTTTTTTTTTTAAAAAAAAAAACCTTCTTTCCTGATACATGTAAGTCAGCCACACGGTACCTTGAGAATCTTTGGCATGTTGAATAGATTCTACAGTTTGTTTCATCACTCCATCATCTGCAGCTACAACCAATACAACAATGTCAGTGACCTGAGCACCTCTGGCTCTCATTGCTGAGAAAGCAGCATGTCCTGGAGTATCCAGAAAGGTAATCTTTTCCCCAGAAGGCAGAGAGACTGTGGAAAGACACCCAAGTACACTAAGGACTCAAATATTTTAATACAATACAAATTTTAATAGAAATTTCTTAATACAAAGTCATATATGCAAAATTATCAAAGAAAATCAACAACTCTTTAAAATGACTTATTCCTTCCATTAATCTTAATCAGGAACAATACAGATCATCATTTCACACTGAAAAATAACAAAGCAGTGAAACCTTTAGGGTTTTCTTCTCATGTAATAATTTCAAACTAAAACTCTATTTCTAGAATATACTTTTCATAAATATACCAACTGGTATGTATCTATTCTGGAGAACAGACCAATAGTTATATAAAGCAGTCTCCCCTTCATTAGCAAACATTAGCTGCAAAACTGCCTTCAGCAACAAAGGCAATTTAGTATATGGTTAGGAGCTCAGGATTTGAGCCCAAACCCAGCCTTGAGTGTAAATCCTGGCTTTGCCACTTACTAGCTGTGTACCCTGAACAAGTAACTTAATCTACACAAGCCTCAGTCTCCTTATCTGTAAGTAGGAATATTAATACCTACCTCATGATGTTGTTGTGAAGATAAAAAAGATAAAAGCATATAAATAAGGTGCTCACCACAATGCTGGGCACTTGCTAGGTGCTCAGTAAATGGCAGCTGTTATTTAATTATTATTAGCAACATTATCAAAACCTAGCATTGAAGAATTGTAGGCTCAACTAAAATGAGCCAGAATAAAAAAAGGCAGTATCACCTTCTTCTTATAGAATGTACAAAATAAGCTTTATTAACCACCTGCTCTATATTTCATTAGACCAATGTCCTTAAGCTTTAGGCTTCCCTTTTACTTTGAATTTGTCTATCTCATACTAAGACACTTGGTTTAAGAAAATAGTATGTGGGGTTCCCAGGCACATTGTAAGGCAATGTGTGTCCATACCAAGAAAGGCACCAATGTGCTGAGTGATGCCTCCAGCTTCCATTGCTGCCACTTGAGTTTTTCGCAGTTTGTCAAGTAACGTCGTTTTCCCATGATCAACATGGCCCATTATAGTAACAACGGGGGACCTTGGGGTTAATAAAGCTGGATCTGCCTGAGGCCTACAATTAACAGCAAAGGAGTTTCATTTCTTAAATATCTTTATAGCCAGTGAATTGGTTTGCAGTCATCACTGTGAACTACCATTAACAATAAAACCCAACATTCAGCTTTGATTAGATGGAAGTATCTTCCTCTTCCATAAATGCAATGACCTATGGCAAAATATATGACTGCCCATATACAGTTGGTATCTTCATAACAATAAGCAGACTGAATAAAATTCTTAAGTTCAGGATCAATACACACACACGGCAAACTAAGAAATAACAACCCTCAGAGTTTTATAACCTGAATATACTTTCTGATGTTTTAAACACTTTGAAGAAAAGTTTAATCTATATTCCCATGTCAATTTAACAGCAAAAAAATTTTAAGGTGTATCTTTCCATTATAAAGTGTGAATAAAACTATATGGTTTCCTTCCCCCAATATACATGGTTAAGTTTTACCTTCTTACAGCATCTTTATTTTCTCTGACTTTGTCCTGTTTTAATTTGCTCCATTTTAACTTCATCCCCACCTTCTTAACCACTTCTTTGATCCAGACTTCATCTAAACGTGAGTGTGCGTCTAGTGAATCTATGTCGATAGCAGTGTTCATTAAAGCTTCATATACATAATCTGGGTGGAAGAGATAAGATCTTTTAGGATCATGAATTAAATGTTCACAAAAGTGACCTCTATTAATAAATGTCTACTTATGAACAGTACACCTAATGAAAAGAACAACTATATAAGCTGTTCCTCTAATGTTAACAAATCATAAACAAGCCAAAAGAAAATAATCTTTAAAATAAGATTCATTTATATTAATATTGCTGCATTCATAAATATTAGAATATTTATGTACCATAAGAATCATCTGAGCTACCAATAAAACATTACGTGTTGTACATATTTATATTGAGCAGTTTAATACAGCCTAGTTCTTTGAAAACTTGCAGTTACGTATGTCATGTATACATTAATGTGTATGCATATATAGTCGATTCTCATTATTCATGGTGGGTATGTTCTATAAACCCACCCTAAATACTGAATTAACAACTACTAAACCATCACTCCAAGGGGAAATACAAGGTTAGATTTCTCCAGTTCCCGATCACATCTTCATTAGCCAATCAATACATATTATGTGTTTCTGTTTCAAGATAACTTATCTAGGGCGCCTGGGTGGCTCAGTGGGTTAAAGCCGCTGCCTTCCGCTCAGGTCATGATCTCAGGGTCCTGGGATGGAGGCCCGCATCGGGCTCTCTGCTCAGCAGGGAGCCTGCTTCCTCCTCTCTCCTCTCTCTCTGCCTGCCTGTCTGCCTGCTTGTAATCTCTCTCTCTGTGTCAAATAAATAAATAAAAAACTTTAATAAAAAAATAAAATAAATAAAAAATAAAGATAACTTATCTAATAACATACTGTTGATTCAGTAACGCTGAACTCACAGTCAAAAGGATTAAAACCAGTACGTGAACATAGTTTATCAAACACGTGTATTTTCTCTGTAAAGCACGTTATGGCCTTCTTGCAAGTTAGTAACACTAAACAGCACTTCATTCAGTACTATGCTTAGGAGCCATTTTAATCAGCAAAATCAACAGGACAAAAATGTGAAAATATGACACTAAATAAGCCACAAAATGATGCTTGTTTACAGCATTAGAGTTAAGGCAAGAAGGTCAAAAGTTGCCTTGTTGAACCTCAGCTAGGAATGTGTGATTGGGCAACTCAAAATTTTCATTGCTCTGCACATATCCAGGAATGACTGCAAAAGGATTCTGAATATTGATTTGGGGGCTATAAATACATTTTAGAGAATTCGGCAATACAAAATCCCCAAATAACAAGGGTCAATTGTATGTATACATGCACACGTGCACACACACAGTGTCTCAGAATAAACATACACACATATAATTTATTTCATTTATGGACCTATTTAGGGTGTCCAAAAAGTCTTGAAATATAGAAAAAACATTAACTTGGTATTCTTTTTGCATTTTATTTAATGTACTTTGTTTTCATCTGTCATATTTCCCTGTAGATAATAAATGAATGTATCTGTGATGATAATGAAATAAGTAGTTCTATGTTTCTAGACTTTCAATTACCCTTTAAATATATATTTTGAGAAACAGATGTGAAAGAAAGGGATCCTCAAGTAAGAACACCATTCAAAAAGAATATCCCATTCACTAGTGTGTTAGGTAAACATTTACTCACAAGATTCTCCAAAAAAAGGAAAAAAAATCTCTGATTATTATAGTATTTCTCAATTTCCATAGTGCAAATACCCCACCATGGTTGATTTCAGCTACCAACATGAAGTCACTGAACACAGATATGGAAAGAGATGGGCAGTAGTACACCATTATATTGTATTCCCACCATATAGGTACAAGGGCATAAATAACTTCAAGAACACAGAAAATAGCAAAACGCAGTAAAATAATTAGGAGTGAAGGGGTTTGATGAGTATTTATTACCTTTGCTTATGATTTAATTTTTGTAATGGTTGTATTTACCAGCTCACACACTTCCTCAGGTTAGCAATCAGCCCAAAAGCTGGTGCAAATCAGCCCCACACATCACTGATCCTACCTTGTAATAATGTCAAGAAACCCTTTCCTATGTATATCTCCACCACATCCTTTCCCAGGAAAGCACATTTTAAAAGAATGATACGGTGCAAATTTTCTATATGGATATGCACTCAGACAACAATAAAACTCTAAACATATAAATTATAATGAGTACAATTCTGTTTCTAATAATGCTAAAATCCCTAATAATCCAGTTACAGTCTTTCAACGTTATCCTAAACTTTTGAAAGTAGCTTATACAGAGATAATCTCTTTCCCTCTATATTAGATCCATTTAGTATTAATGTATTATTTTATCTTTATCCAAGACTCCAAGACTTAAACGTTTACAAATAGAAAAATGCCCAAAGCATTTCAACCAGAAATAGTACATCTTTAGTTATTTTAATTGACCTAGGGAAGGAAAAAAAAATCTATTCACATTGCTAAGGCAGTAGTTAAAAATATTTACTTTTTTGTTTTTTTTAAGTAGGCTCCACACCCAGCATGGAGTCCAGCATAGGGCTTGAATTCACGACTCTGAAATTGAGACCTGAGTTGAGATAAAGGGTCAGATGCTTAACTGACTGAGTCACCCAGGTGCCCCAAAACTATTCACCATCTTTAATTCAAATGAGATGCAAATATAATATTAAATAAGCTTCAAATAGATAACTTTTATTTAAATCATGGTATATCAGTTTTGGGTCTAGAGCACCAATCGTTAGGATTAAATCTATATTTTAATTATTTGGCAGTACAAAAGAATTATTGTAGCTATGGGTGTGGTGGGGGGGCAGCCAATGTCTAAAAAAAGAATCCTCAGGGAGCCTGGGTGGCTCAGTCGACTGAGCATCTGCCTTGTGATTTTGGTTCAGGTCATGATCTCATGGGTCCTGGGATAGAGCCACCCTCAGTCAGGCTCCTGACTCAGTAGGGAGTCTGCTTGGGATACTCTCTTTCCCTCTCTCCCTGCCCTTCCCCCCACCTGTATAGCTCTCTCTCAAGACTGGGTGAATTTTCTATTCTTTGTAAGGATGTACATGTACAAAAAGTAGTAACACTTTCAGGCAGGAAATACATTAAAATTCTAGTTCTGCTGTAATTTACAAAATAACAATTCTTGAGAATTTGGTCTGTAAAAAGTAGCATGGTCTCTGTAGCCATACTCCCTGAGTTCAAATCCTCACTCTTCCATATACTCTGGCAATTATTTATCCTCTCCATGTCTCAGTTTCTCAACCTATAAATGGGGGTAATAATTACATCTACCTGTAGTGCATTGTGAGAATTACATGAGTTAATATATATAAAGTACAAGTTAATATATATAAAGTACATATAAGTACATAGTAACAGCTGAATAATGAGTTATTATTTTTATTCTTTTTTCCAAGAGTCTGCCTTGTCATTTTTTTTTTTTAAGATTTTATTTATTTATTATTTGACAGAGGGAGAGAGATCACAAGGAGGCAAAGAGGCAGACAGAGAGAGGGGTAGCAGGCTCCCTGCTGAGCAGAGAGCCCGATGCGGGCCTCGATCCCAGGACCCTGAGATCATGACCTGAGCCGGAAAGCAGAGGCTTTAACCTACTGAGCCACCCAGGCGCCCTGCCTTGTCATTTTATATTGCTACAATAATAGACTATTTCTTATTTACTGAATTTTGTTTTATTTTTAAAATTTTATTTATTTATTTGAGAGAACGCGCTCACACCAGCTGGGGGAGAGAGGGCAAAGGCAGAGGGAGCAAACTTCCCACTGAGCAGAGAGCCCCATGCGGGGCTCAATCCCAGAACCCTGGGATCATGACCTGAGCCGAAGGCAGATGCTTAACTGACTGAGCCACCCAGCTGCCCCATATACTGAACTATAATGTTAGTTTTTAATGAGAACTCAAATTCTGTTCCAAGAATCCTAAATTAGTAATAAATACACCAAGAGTGCAATGAAGGAATTTTAAAAAATGACAATAATGCTATATGTTTATAAATAAAAAGAGTATTATTAAAAGTTACTACTAAAAATATTTTTCTGCTGCCACTAAAGATATTGTTACAATGAGTAAAAAAAGAAAATCAGAAATTACAGACAACAAAGGGAAAGTAAGTAAGTATACAGTACCTCAGTCCAAAATCATTCTTTGGACTTACTTTTTTTTTTTTTTTTTTTTTTTTTTTTTAAAA
>LNAC01000257.1:1436051-1616992 GCA_002007465.1 Ailurus styani
CCCCCACCCCCCACCCCATTCCTGCCCTACCTCTGTGGTTGCCTGTCTTACTCTCACCTCTTATGGCTTTAGGACTAAACTGTTGAGAAAGGGGACGGATGCAGAAGGGGTCTTATTCCCACTTCATCTCATGTCCTTTTCTGGCCTTCCAAAAGTCTGATCATATTAACCATGAACCAAAACATGTTTGGACACAGGAAGAGCCAGCTTAACCACGAATAATGTTTCATATTGCCATCTTCTTGGTGAGAGCCATTTCTCAGAACTATTAAATGAAAGGCCATAAAACAAAGTTAACGAGCAAACTTGAATTGAAAGAACAGTAGGAAAAACAAACAAAAAAAAACAAAACAGGGGCACCTGGGTGGCTCAGTTGGTTAAGTATCTGACTCTTGGTTTCAGCTCAGGTCATGATCCCAGGGTCCTGGAATCTAGTGCCACATCAGGCTCCCTGCTCAGCAGGGGCCTGTTTCTCCCTCTGCCTGCTGCTCTCCCTGCTTGTGCTCTCACTCTCTCTTTATATCAAACAAACAAACAAACAAACAAACAAATAAGATCTTGGAAAAAAAAAAAAGAAGCAGATGTACTACAGCCATTCCCTTTCTAGCAAATGGCTTGAACTTTTATTAGTTCTGCTTTCAGCTTGCCCCCTCTACCAACCTTTTTCTTTCAAGATCTTGACTGAAAGCTCCCCTAATGGGCTAGGTCACTTCAATATCCAGACCATCTAGAGTTCTTGTTGATAATTAGGACTAGACTGCCTTCTGTGAAAGAGGCAAGGCAAATTGCTATCAAGCTGGGAAAGACAGTGCTTGCAGGAGCTACGTTCATTTCACCGGGGCTCCTCCAGTGGGAGGACATCATAGGAAACAACATAAAAACAAGCACCATCTGAAGAGGAACTGATCAGGGCTATGGGAAAGCAGATCAGAATGACAAGATTTAAATCTATTTTGTTTTCTGTCTCAACTGTCATTTGCTGCCTTCATAAAGCAAAGAAACCCTGCAGTATAAATTGCTAGAGAAATGGAGCCAGGAATTTTTAAACTAGAAAAGACTTGAGTACCTGAATCATAGCAATCTAAAATTATCCGTAATAATTATAATCCTCACTTATCTCTTCATTGCCAATTACTTCCCAGTCACATAAATATTTTATTTACTATGTTATACAGCAGTTGTTCTTGGCACATTAGCAGATTTGAGGACTACCAATGATTCGGTTTTTCTTTTTCTTTTTTTCTTTTTTCTTCTTACATTTCAACTTTTTTCTTTAAAAGGAGCAAGGTGTGTACAGGGGGTTAAACGCTTGATGGACAAGAAAAAAAACTGCACTAGAACCAACTTATCCTCTTCATCTTCCTCATCTTCCTTGTCTTCCTACTTTTTCTTGCTTTTTTCAGTCTTGACGACTCCCTTTTTTGCCTCATCAGGCTTTCCTTTAGCTCCATATGTATCCTTTTCACATTTTTCCTGCAACCTGGCAGCCCCCTTTTCATGAGGCTGCTTGTCATCTTACAGCAGCGTCACTGCACATCCCTCCCAGTTTCTTTGTAATGTCACCAATGGATAGGCCAGGATGTTCTCCTTTGATTTTAGGGCGATACTCAGAACAAAACGAGAAAAAGGCCACAGAAGGCCTCTCTGGTATATTGGGATCCTTGAACTTCTGTTTTGTTTCCCCTTTGGGGGGAGACGTAAGTTTTCATTCCTCTTTCACAACTGGACTTGCCCACCTTTGTCACGTCTTCAAATTTTCCTTTCTCTTTCACCTCCCTAAGTGCTTCTTAGAAAACTCTGAGAAGTTGACTGAAGCATTTGGGTGCTTCTTCTTAAGCTCCTATCGGCAAGTTTGCACAAAGAATGCATATGATGACATTTTGCCTCTCAGCTTCCTAGGATCGCCTTTGCCATGTTTTATTATTTTTCTCTGCTCTGTAACCTCAGTTTTCCTTGACTCTGATTTGACAGCCTCTCCCAGTGAAAAATTGGTAATGTAGGGGTCAAATTTCGGTAAAGTCAACTTATTTAACTGTGTGGCTTTTGGGAAAATCTCTTAACCTAAATAAAAATGATAGGTATCTCTGATCTGATGTACTAAGGATGAGGCACTGTTCTTTTTTTTTTTTTTAAAGATTTTATTTATTTATGTGTCAGAGAGAGAGAGAGAGCTCATAAGCAGGGGAGTGGCAGGCAGAGGGAGAGGCACGCTCCCCACTGAGCAAGGAGCCTGATGCAGAACTAAAGGCAGACACTTCACCAACTGAGCCATCCAGACGCTCCTGTTCTTCTTCTTCTTCTTTATTTTTTTTTAAGATTTATTTATTTACTTGAGAGAGAGAGAGAGCACATGAGCAAGGGGAGGGGCAGAAGGAGGGAGAAAGAGAAAGAGAAGCAGACTCCCTGCTGAACATGGAGTCCAACTCAGAGCTCAATCCCATGACCCTGAGATCATGATCTGAGCCAAAATCAGGAGTCAGAGGCTTAACCAACTGAGCCACTCAGTCGTCCCATAGTTCTTTATTTTTAATACTTACTGATTCCCTTCTCCAGTATAAAAATACCTAGAAACACAAAAATTTTTGGAAGATAGAAAATCCAAAGAAAAATTTTTACAAAAATTTTTATAGCTAAGTTCCATTAGCCAGAAATAACCACTTTGAGAAATATATTTTTAGCAGGTGAGAATTTTAGTTCCCAGCTCTAGTGTGTGGGAACTGGAGTCATGACCCCACTCCCTTTGCTTGTTGCAGGTCAATCACGCTGACCTTTTTTTTTTTTTTTTAAGATTTTATCTATGTGGCAGAGAGACTGCGAGAGAGGGAACACAAGCAGGGGGAGTGGGAGAGGGAGAAGCAGGCTTCCCGCTGAGCAGGGAGCTGGAAGCAGAACTTGATCCCAGGACCCTGGGATCATGACCTGAGCTGAAGGCAGCCGCTTAACCGACTGAGCCACCCAGGTGCCCCAGCACTATCTTTTGGTGCCTCTTCCCTGATTTGCTTCCTCCAACCCTTGCACGCAGTGTCATGCTGTTTCCTTTGCCTGGCCCACTCCTCTCTCTCTGCCCTCTTCATTCCTATTCATCTTTCAGATTTCATTGCTTCACTTCCTCAGAGAGGACTTCCTTGACCCATTCCTCCTTCCCCCAGACAAGGTGAAATTCTCCTATTACGGACTTTCCTAGTATTGCATATGTGTCCTTCTTAGCACTTGCTATCCACACCATTTAGCATTTGTTTCTATGATTATTTGACTAATATCTGTCTCCTGCAAAATACTGTTTGCTTCCCAAGGGCAGGGTCTCTCCCTGGTTTTGCTCACCACTTTCCCTTTAGTCCATAGCTGACCTTCAACCGTATTTTGAGTTGCATATAATATGGCCTATGTCCCCCACATGTTGGCTGCCAGGAACATTAAACTGAGGCTATCACTAAGATTTCCTCCCTTTTCCACAAAGTCATCCAGGAACCTGAGACTTGGGAGGAGCCAGGAAACTGGACTGTGGGGTTATTGCCTTTTTTGTCATGGTTATTGGTCAGTGATGTTTAGATATACTTGTGTCTCATCTGCTTAGGCAGCGCTGCCCCAGGGAGACTGCCTTCCACTGCAGGAGGTTCCCATCTTGCTACCCACTGGAGGGACAAAGTGCCAAGAAAGGGACTCTCTTCTACCCTCCCATCCTTCCCACTCCAGTCTTCACCTTCTTTTCTGACTCTGAGGAAACTTAAATTTCCTCCTAGATCTAGCTGCTTTCTCCACTCTTACTCAACCTCCATCTTCTCCCAGCCTGGGAAGAATCCTCTTCCACAGGCCTTTAGAAGCCAATTTTTGTGGAGTAGGATTAGGGAAAGATGCAAATACTAATTAGTTTTTTTAGTTACTCTGTTATACAGCTATGTATATTTTGAAGCAAAATTGGGGCTGTGTTGTCTCTCCTCTAATTCATTTTCTCCATTTACTGAATTGTGTTTCCCTGTATTTTCAAATATTGAGAACATGATTGAGAATATAGAATTCCCTAGGAAGATGTCACCTAATTTATTTAACATGGGCCTTGATGGTGGGACATTCCTTCTTTCTTAGTGTAGCAGGTACAATCCTTTGTGCCTACTTCTAGCTTTGTCTTCTGCTGATGGGCCTCTCATTCTGCTCTACTGTCACACAAAATCATACTGCCCTAGGACATACCGTGCTTTTTTACTTCCATCCCTCAACTCCTGGAGTTTGCTCAGCTGGAGCACTCCCCCCCTCCCCCTGGGCAGAATCCTATTTATTCTTCAAACTGGTGCCACCTTCCCCTAAGGCTTTCCGTGATGCACCAACCCAGTCTTAGCACCCTTCCTCTGGGCTCCTAAAGCATCTACATGATGCCACTATTGTGGCACTAGTTACATTTTCTTGGACTTATCCTCTGTGAATGTTTCAGCCCCCTCTGCTACATTTTAAAGTCTTTGAGGGCAGAAAGCTTGGCATATAGAGATGTTCCAAAAGATATGTTGAAGAGACATAGATTGCAGCAAGCACTTTTCCCTATTGTTTCACTTGTTTGGGGTATGTACAGCTTCCTAGGGTGGCTTTCAATTTACCTGTTCTGGAATTGCCCTTTGTTTCACTCAATAATGGGGATTTCTAACATTCTTCATCTAATAAATGCCATGATGCCCAATCTCCATGGTGCTGATAAATATTTTGGCCTTTTTATTTCCTTTGCCAGGCAGGCTACAGTTTTAACTGTTTCTTTTATTTTGAGCAGACTTAAATGAGTGTCCCTGGTTTCATGGATCCTGGCATAACTCCATTTTCCAGCTCTTTTTTTCCAGAATCTTTTTTCTGTCAAATATCCATGATCTTCCTAGTGGTAACAAGTCTTTCCCTCAATACTTTTTTTTTTTTTTTTAAGATTTTATTTATTTGCGAGAGACAGATAGTGACCGAAAGAGCAAGAAAGCACAAGCAGGGAGGAGAGGGAGAAACAGGCTCCCTGATGAGCAGGGAATCCGACTCGGGACTTGATCCCAGGACCCTAGGATCATGACCTGAACCGGAGGCAGATGCTTAACGATTGAGCCACCCCCGGTGCCCCCCCACAATATGTTCTTGGATAAATGCCACAAAACTTACTCCGTGTTTGTAAAACAATTCAATAAACTGTATTTATCTGATGCTATTCCTTTCCTAGAATTGAGATTTCTATTTTTTAAAATTCAAGTTCTACAGTTAAATATCTAGAGCTGGGAGCCCGATGTGGGACTCAATCCCAGGACTCCGGGATCGTGACCTGAGCTGAAGACAGTCACTTAACCAACTGAGCCACCCAGGCGCCCGTGTTGTTTACAGTGTAAATTTGAGATTGTATTTGCCTTGAAGACAAAGGACTACACCAAAGATAGATAGCATTTCTTTTGTATTTAATACAATGTTAACATAAATGCTTGATAAATATTGCATTAAATCTGGGTTAGGATAGTTTTTAAACAGTGATATTAAGCTCTTTTACCATAGACAGATTTAGTAACATTTTATAATAAATATCTTTTGTTGTTAAGACTTGCTTGGAGCAGGACACTGGTCATTCCACCATAGGTGGAATAAAATTAAGAGAACATTAGTGTCAGCCAAGTGGGGAAATGACAGTAGTTTGGGCTAGTGTGATGGAGGTGGTGAGAAGTGGAAGCATTCGAGAAACCAAACTGTGATGGATTAGCTACAGGCATGTGAGTATGTGTGGTGTGCTACGTAGAATTCATGGTTTGAATAACTGATAGATGGCAGTTCATTTCCAAAGAGACTTCTAGGTCAGAAAACCAACTGCCTAGACAATGACACTGCCAATTTTGGCTCCTTGCGTTCCTCTTTCTGTAGCTGTCATGGAGACCCTACCCTGGGTTAATGTTCCTACTTTTGGACATACTTACCTTTCTTGGTTACAATTAGATTCTAATTCTTCTTTCCCCTGTTTACTCTCAGTTCACCATGTTTGGATTTGGGTTTTCTTGAACATCTTCAAATACGTAAGGGCAATTATTTGGAATATGCCATATCTTCAAATGGGCGATCTTTCCTATTCTAATGCTTTCTAGTTTCCTTTTTAGAAAGAAACCTAGTGAAAAAAAGTGGTGACTGAGGGTTTCGCAGGATAATAGAAAACCCCCACCAAGAGGTAGGAAAACTGCCTCCAAAAAAGAGTTGTGGTTGCCACCGCAATTATTTGTACACGAATTATTTGTACACGCAAATTTTATTTGCGAATTATTTGTACACGAATAATAACAAAAGGTAACTATCAGAAAAGGTCAAATGTAAGATTATAATTTATAAAAGTTGAAAAGTCGTTAAAGAATAGGCATTTTGGCACCCTCCTCTCTCCGTTGATTCAAAAAGCTCTTAAATTCCTCAGGTAAAACTGAAACCGCCCCCCTTCCCACACGAGGTAAAGGCAAGGAGAGTCTGGAAGAAAGAGGAAGACCACTCTATAATTGACTAGTGGCAAGTTTCATAAGCAACGGAACTTAACAGGAGCCTTGTCTTGGGCAGCCGCAAGACAGCGATCTCAGCACCCACCTGCCAGAATCCTGAGTTTATGCAGAGGCCTTACGGGAAATTTCAGCTACAAAACTGTCCCGATGGTTTCAGGAACACATTACTCTGTCAAGGAAATGCCCTTCAAATGGCTGCCGGTACAGGAACAGTGGGCAGAAGGTGCATTTCAAGGACAGGGGAAAGGGTAAGGAACTTCTCTGCCTGGGGACTGTCCATGGTCACATCCTCTCCATGACCTTCTCCCAAACTCCCTATGCTTAACTTTGTTAGGTGGCCCCGATTCTGCTGAAATGGAAATTATGCTTAGCCTAGAGCCCTGAAGCGGGATTAAGGAAGGGTCTGAAAAAGAATGTGCTTTCCTCCTGTGGAACGCAGCATAAGGAACGCGTTCCGGCCTTCCTGCAGGCGAACTCTACCGACAACTTCCAGAGTCGGCGCTGGTCGGGGAGGAGTAAGCGAAGAGCGCGCGACGGCTCCTTGGGCCCGCCTTCGGAAGGTGCCGCCCTGAACTTCCGGGGCCCTCTGGTCCCTCCAGGTACTTCCGCCTTAGCCTCCTTGCCGGCAGCCGCGCGGGAGGCCACGCCCATTTCACCGCCTCTCCGCCCTGTGTCTCTCTGGCCACGACAGCGGCATGGCGGCAGCGGAATTGCGAGCGGCGCTGGAGCAGCGGCTCGGCGCCCTGGCCATCCGTACGGAGGTCGTGGAGCACCCAGAGGTAAGCGCTTCTGCGGGGACAGCCCTGCCGGAGGGGTGGGCTGCGCCGCGGGGGCTCTCGGGCGCAGCCTTGAAAGCCAGAGGCCCCGGCGGTAAGGTGCCGCAGAAACGTCGGTTCTAGGACATTGCCCGGGATCCAGAGCACAAAAGGGACCCGACGGGAATATCAGCGGCCTTTCGGGACTATGTTGTTATTGTGAGAAAACGTAACATTTTCCTCTTGGAGCGATTTTGTCACATTTCGAGAACTTCTGCATGTTAAAATGGTGTGTAAAGTTGGGTAAGAGTGTCTTTATGGTGTAGGTAAGATACCAGGCAGTGAACCGTGTCTGTCGTGTCAACGATGTGTCCAAGCATCGTGCATATAGCAGGACACCAAGCTTAGAAAGTTTGGTATGAACATGATTTCGTGTTTTGATGTGAGCATTTGCAAACATTTCACGGAGCCAGTGTAATTTGAATAGTGCGGGGGCATAGTAATGACATAGCTTGAGTAACAGTTAATGGTAATAGCTGAATTCAAAGGGTACACAAATACGTTAAAAATCTTCATCTTTACCAATTTAACATCAAAACAGTATCATTTTCTCTGACCATCTTCCCCCTATATAGTACACTTACTCTCCCCCTTCCTTACCTATGCATATTGCCAGCTCTTTGATATTAGTCCAGGTCTGATTCCCTGCCGGTCATCCCACCCTCATTGTGGTTATATATTTGTTCAGTGGAGGTTGTTACGTGGTTTGGATGTAATGGAATGCTAAGAACTAGGAATCTGGGCTGCTATAGATTTTCAGTACCAAAAGTTTAAAGAAGAAGAAAAAAAAGAGGAGTGCATGGCCAGCACATTGGAAAAAAGAACTGGCCTAAGAGGTGTCAAGATGAGGGATTGAAATGGCAAGGTGTGTTATTTCATAATGGGCTGGGAATGGGTCCCTACCAGTGATATCCGTGGCATTGGGTACTCCCTAACCTTGCTGCTATCACCCGGCAAGCAGAGTATCTGTACATGCATATTTTTGAAATTTTCATTTGATATTTTACAGGTGTTTACAGTTGAAGAAATGATGCCTCATGTCCAACATTTGAAAGGAGCACATAGTAAGAACTTATTTCTTAAAGACAAGAAGAAAAAAGGCTATTGGCTCGTGACACTTCTTCACGATAGACAAATTAATTTAAATGATCTTGCCAAGCAGTTAGGTGTTGGGAGTGGCAATCTTCGGTTTGCTGATGAAACAGCCATGCTAGAAAAACTGAAAGTTGGCCAGGGCTGTGCCACACCTTTGGCACTCTTCTGTGATGATGGAGATGTGAAATTTGTTCTGGATTCAGCTTTTCTGGAAGGTGGACACGAAAAGGTGTACTTTCATCCAATGACCAATGCTGCAACCATGGGATTGAGCCCTGAAGACTTTATCACATTTGTGAAGAAGACAGGACATGATCCCATAATACTAAATTTTGATAAAAACAACTAATTGGGCTGATACTTAGAATACATTTATTTCTGAAAGCTGTTTTTCTTATTTGTAATTTATAAAAAGCATTAAAAGTGTAAGAATATTTATTACCTTGGTTTGGTGACAAAATTATTTTAGGGAAAAATGTTTCACCTAAAAGGTGCCTTTTTTTTTTTTTTAAATTATCTTTAAAGTAATCTCTACACCCAAGGTAGGGCTCAAATTTACAATCTTGAGATCCAGTTACATGGGCTACTGACTGAGCTGGCCAGGTGCCCTATAAAAAGGAGCTGCTTTTCTTTTTTCTTAAAGATTTTTTTTTTTTTTTTTGATAGAGAGAGAGATTACAAGTAGGCAGAGAGGCAGAAGAGAGAGAGGAGGAAGCAGGCTCCCCGCTTAGCAGGGAGCCTGTTATGGGGCTCAATTCCAGGACCCTGAGATCATGACCTGAGCCGAAGGCAGAGGCTTTAACCCACTGAGCCATCCAGGTGCCCCAAGGAGCTGCTTTTAAAAAGATACATTGAGGTAGTTTTAGTCAGTTCAGAGAGTCCACCTCCCATCCCCCACGAACACTAATTACAGGAATGCCTTCAACAATTGAGAGTATATTAACAAAAAACTGAGGCTAGTTAAGATTAACTATTTTAGGAAAGCCAAATGGCACATAGGGGAATTACTTTCTAAGATTAAAGTAGTTGAGGGCCCCCCGGGTGGCTCAGTCATTAAGCGGCTGCCTTCGGCTCGGGTCATGATCCCAGTGTCCTGGGATCGAGTCCTGCATCGGACTCCTTGCTCGGCAGGAAGCCTGCTTCTCCCTCTCCCACTCCCCCTGTTTGTGTTCCCTCTCTTGCTGTGTTTCTCTCTGTCAAATAAATAGAATCTTAAAAAAAAAAAAAGATTATCTTACATCTTCTTTAGGGTGTTTACTAAAAAAAAGCAACTTGCAAAAACAGCATATGTAAAATTATACATACATTGTATATATAGGGAAAAAAAAGGAATATAGTAATATATTGTTAATAGTGGTTATCTTTGGGGAATGAGGATTAGGGAAAGATTTGTTTAATCTTTTTGAGAGATTAGAAATGTGAACATACTTGGAAAAATTTTTTTCTGTCCTGTAGGTTGTATTAAATTTTACTCATCCCCCCCTTCGATTATGGCATCTGAAATAGTGTAGGAACTCATGATTATGTATTGTCGGTTTATAGAAGCTAGTTCAAAATTGTGGAGTGAGAGACATACTTTTTGCTTAAATTAAAACCTTCATTAGTTGAAGGTCTGAGGTAGACTATACTACAGAAATGGTCTAGAGATCTCACGAAAATTCTCATATTTTCTTTTGGTACAATCAAATGGGATAGTCATGAGGTAACCATAGTTTACTAAGTTTGGTCACTCAAAAGGAACTTCCATCTGGTAGTGACAGTGTAACCAGTTTGTTACTAAAAGGTAAAATAAGTAAAAACGTCATTTCCTGATATATAGGATTAGAAACTACAAGTCTACTCATGGCAGAATTTCTATAAAGAATGACTTTAAGGGAGCCTGGGTGGTTCAGTTAATTGTCTGCCTTCAGCTCACCTCATGGTCCCAGGGTCCTGGGATCGAGCCCTGCATCGGGTTCCCTGCTCAGTGGGAAGCCTGCTTGCTGTGTCTCTCTCTGTCAAATAAATAAATAAAATCTTTAAAAAAGTGACTTTAAGAGATGTGGAGTTAGTAACTATTTCCATAAATGATACCTTATTCTAAGGTGTCGTTTTACTTTTTACCTGCTGTTTACTACATCTCTAAGAGGAAATTTTAGGTTGCTTTGCACATAAAATAAAGGTTTAATGAATAGAATCAAAGACTGAGGACAGTAGACAGTGCCCTTCCTATCTTATAGTGAAAACAGGCTCAGGAAGACTAACCTGCCCCAGAATACACAACTGGTTGCCTCCTCTAACGTTCTACTTCTCCAAGGTTTAAATGAAAATGGAAGACAGACACTGCTTTGTGCAATATATTAATGTATTTTTTAAAAAGATTTTTATTTATTTATTTGACAGAGAGAGATCACAAGTAGGCAGATAGGCAGGCAGAGAGCGGGGGAAGCAGGCCCTCCGCTGAGCGGAGAGCCCGATGCAGAATCAATACCAGGACCCTGAGATCATGACCTGAGCAGAAAGCAGAGGTTTAACCCACTGAGCCACCCAGGTGCCCCTACAGTATTTAAACCTATGGGGGTGTTCACAGAACTGATAAGATTCCATTCTTTTCTCAAACCTCCAATACTTGTCCCTAAGAGATTTAGATAGAATCATCCAAACAAGGTTATGGGTTATGTCTGAAAAAGCTTTCCAGGGGAAAAGGAAAAGAAAGGTAATACTTAGCTAAATTATATGTTACAATTTTTAAATAATTATTAGCTACTTGTTATAAAAATCACCTCTTTGTTTTATTTTTAGGTCAGTTTAAGTGAATGTTAAACCAACCTAATTTTTTTAGGAGTGATAAAGTCTAAAATGAAAAATAATGAGATGTTTTTAAAAAGACAAATCCAACCAGTGATAGTTTGTTACGAACTGGCATCCTGTGGCGGATAATAGGTATTACCAAATTAATAATCACTGCCATTCAACTCCAAATCCCTCAGTAGCATTACTTTTAAAGGAAATGTTACAGCTTTTATATTATTTGATTTGGTATTTAATAACAATTATAAGTACAATGGCAAACATTGAAAAAGAACCCTTAGTAGAAAAGAAAAAGACAGTTTAAAATCAGGTTTTGTTAAAGGGTGTTATAAGTGCAACTTTATCCATAAGCATTCCTTTTAAGGCATTTTCATTGTTGTCCAAATATCTCAACATGTACATCAAGGTTTATATCACAAAATGGGCTCCTTTTGTATTACTCATTCAATGCTTAAAGAAAAAATACATCTCAGGACGAAGTGTAGCAGAAAAGAAAAACACAAAAATTCACTTTTCTCATAAAAGTAACTTAAAATACAAAGTCATTTAGCATACATTATTACTCCTCATTGTAATTCCAGATTTGGTACAGCATCTTTTTCACTTCCTGACATAAACTGTTAAGACCGTGCAGGCTGTAATACTTCATTTGTGAGGTGGCTGCAATTCTGTAATATGCACAGTGATTTTTTAATAGGCTCTTACCATGCCTTGCATGAAAGGTGCTACATACAAACCTGTTACATGAACTCTTTGGTAACCACCAGTTTAAAAACGTGGACCAAACCTTTCCACATGGCCAGATCTGAAGCACTTTATTGGAGCTCTTTGCGGAAGCTATTACCCTGTATATTAAATCTTCACTTTCCTGGGGGAGGGGAAGTGGAGGGAGTTAGCTGTTGATTTAGAAGACAGCCAGATAAAAGCATGTCGGGCCCCAGTCAGGAAAGTGGCTCCAGTAAGTTTCTAGGTAGCCATACTATTTTGTTTGGCAGAAGTAGTTTAAGGGAAAGGAGTGACTTCCTACTCAATTTGCTTCTGAATCTTTTGGAGAAAGTAAAATATTCATGAGGTTATTATCTAGTCCTTTCTTGAAATGGTATGAAAAAGGTAATGAATGTAATTGAGAATATTCCTACTTTTGCAGTCTTAAGTGTTTCCCCTTGGTTGTCTCTAACTGCACTTTCTCAGGGTCAGCCTCATCAGACAGTATTATATAGGCTGCCCCTGAGCATGTTCTACGTGAAGCAATAATGTGCTGCTTAAGTCAACAGGTTCTCTATTTTAGGACATTAGTGTTCTGGAGAGGTCAAGCAGTGGTATGATTCACGCTCACTGGGCCACTTCCTACTCATTAAATTCCAACTTACAGTAATTGTCCTGGGATGTGTCCTATTTGTGCAAATTAGATGCTAGTTAATATAAATCTAAGTTACCCACTTACTGTATTTAGCTAAAACATAACGTCTATATTTACTTTCAACTTATCCACCTAAGAATGAATTTACATTTTTTACATGCAAGTATCTCTATAGACTTCCATGATGCCCATTATCAATTTGATTCTTGAATCTAGGGAGTCATGAAGGAGAAAGATGTTTCAAAGTCTAGAGAATAAGTTTTAAATAAGTCTGTTGTGCAATAGTTGTATTTTTTAGTAAGAATCCTTTGTATTTACATTTACATAGCACCTTTCATCCAAGAGTTTTAAAAGTGATTTAATTTTACAGCATTGTTTGGCGGCAAAACCTAAGTTAATGGTGGCATTAAGTTAAGTAAGTCCAAGTTCTCTAGACTCCTTTTTAATTTCTGGTCAACTATACATGCTTTCTTTTCATTAAGTCTTTCTGAAAGTAGACTATGAACACAATACTGCTAACTGGCTACCGAAAAGAGAGATGGAGAGGAAGAGGGGGAAGGTGGGGGAGGGAGAGACACACACAGTTCTCATGGCTACTAGGTTAGTGATGAAACACACAGTTCCCAAACCACACACTATGAATATGGAATTATTCCAAAAGATCTTTAGAGCTGGTAATGAGAGCCTAAGAAGTATACTGTTAAAATAAAAAAGTCATTATCTTTCTCATTTCAGACCTTTAAGATTATTCTGATATTTATGATTAATGAATTTGCATTAATAAGTATCAATGCATTTTTTTGATTTCATAAGAAAATAAAACTGTGATATAAAACTGGAGCTACAAAAAAACTGATGTTTCCCTGGGTTAACTAAATCTACTTTTTTTGTGCTTCTCTCAAATGTTTAAGGTAACAAATGCATACAAATATTTCAAAAGTACCAATAACAGTTACCAACTTTAATGTAATATTATAAAGGACAAAAACAAAAAAGTTCTTATTAATATGTGATAATCTTAAAAATAAATGAGTTCCTGGCAAAATACAGATCATAGTAAATTATTTACATTTTTTTTTTGCCATAAGAAAACTTCTTAAGCAACAGTCAGCTCTCATGTTAAAAAAACAAACACACATACATAACCCAATACTAAAGAAGGGAAATGAATTTAAAACACAACAGCATTATCTTGGGAATGCAATTTGCTGGAAAACTACCTTACTAAAAAAATTTCAGAAAAACACTTTTTAATTACCTTGGATCCATGTATGAATGCTTAGTGTTGCTTAAAGGGGAATACGGAAAGATTAATGTTACTGTAAATTTTTTATAGCTCCTATTTTTCAGATTTATCTTTAGAAACAATTTCTTTTGCAGTGCATCAAAATAATTGGTTAAAAAAAAAAAAGAAAGGATACCAACACATGCAGTCTGCTAACCAAGGCTCTGACATGCCAAAACAATGTTCTTGGTATCTTGATATATAGTACATTCCACAACATACTACAGCATTTAATTTAGATTTACACAACTAAATATAAATGGCTAGATTTTGGCTAATTCTTAGCAGAAGCATTAAGCAAACATGGATAAATTCATAAACAAATGACGAAAGAAGTAGACTGTTCTTGGAGTACTTCTTGGAACCTTAAAATACTTGGTCCTTAGTGAGAGAACATCCTTTATTCAGTAGATCTTATCAATACAATGTATAATAAGTCCTAAAACCTTCTAAAAATTTTGGCAGTTGACTCCAGTAGTGCTCCTTGATTCAAGGAAGGAATGAAGGTTTTGTATTTCTTGCCTGCTCTAGTCACGAAGGATTGTTTAAAGTCTCCTTAAAGATTTTTAAAATGACTCTTATAGTTGGGTGTCTTGTTACTTCAGAAATAAAGGCTTCATATTGAGAAACTGAAGGACACTTTTCTCTCTGTATTTAGTTGGAAGGTAGAAAGAAGAAAGAAAATATAAGAAAAGCTTGAAGATAAGAGAGAGATATAAAAATCAGATCAGCCACTATAAGAACAACATGCACCAGATATGTCTTCTATAGGAAGGAGAGGGACAGAAAGTCAGAGACAATTTTTCTTCGAATGGCTCTTCATACAAAAGGTATTTAATTTATTGTTTACTCTCAATTATCAAAAACATTGTGGGAAAGTTGTATTCCTACCAAAAAAAAAAAGGCTTCAAATTAAAAAATGAATTCCTAAAACATTATTCACGAGTAAAATTAAATTTAAACTTAAATTAAGAAAAAAAGAAAACTATTTAAAGGTTTGTTTCCTGCACTGACAGGCAAAAACTTATAGCAATCAATAAATCTTGCTTGACTAGTAAGTAGGACAGAAAGTAATGAAATAAGCAAGCAATATTTACATCTGTTAATGCAATGTGCACTTGTTCTTATAAGTAACATGGTTAGTTTGTATAAATGAGACTAATCTCATTTACATTTTAAGCAAGAAACTCACCACTTGGCCCACATGTCATGTAGTGGGTAATAGAATTAGGAGCTTTGTTGCTCCCTAGACCTGCTTTTTGAATTTCTGCTTTCTTGTACTTTGTCCACATCTGCAGGAGAAAAGCATTTCATATTATTTAATCAAAGGTAAAACATAATATAATTCATGAAGTTAAGAAACTAACGAGCTCTTGTTGAGTAGAGCAAGAAGAAGGAATCTAACTCTGGAAAATTTATTAATCTGACCAACATCTTATTACTTAAAGACTGAATGCTGTATTTTAAAAGCCAGAAATAATATGTCCTTTCAGTACGGTCAGGTAGGTTTACTTACTATGTTTATTTACTAAATGGTTACAAATAGTTTTAAAGTACAAAATAACCTTGCATGCAGCCACAGAAACATCCACAATGAAGTGTTTTTTTTATTTACTGAGAAAAATTTTGTAATATGCCTACTTTCACTGTTACAGCTAAAACTGCTTTGGTCAAAGGGGACCCAATGCCCATCGTATTTACGATGTCACACAAATAAGGGTATGAGTTCTAGAAACCCAGGGCAGAAATGTGAATGCTACTCAGTTTCATCTAAAATCAGGGTACTGAATCTCCAAATAGTTTTCCAAATATTCCTTTATGAAATTGTAGGATATTTATGGACATGTCTAAGAGGAAAAAAGTGCAGCTGCTCAATTGAGTCAGGGTTGGGGTATTAAGGAGGGCACATATTGCACGGAGCACTGGGTGTTATACATAAACAACGAATCTTGGAACACTGCATCAAAAACTAATGATGTATTTTATGGTGACTAACATAACACAATAAAAAAATAATAATTAAAAAGTTAAAATACTGGTGCATCTTTGTAAGACAGCAAGTGGTATGTTGATTTTTTAAAATTTGGGTAACACTGGCTGTATGTGATTTCTAAGGTTCTTCCTTAAAATTTCTAAATTTTAGAAATGCTAAAAATTTCGTTCCAACTGCTATGAAGAAACGTAAGGAAGAAACTGGTATTTTGAAAAAATTTTATGACTCCATAGCTGGTGATAGTCTCTGGAGGAAGTCTAACCTATATTCTTACAATCTTCAAGACACATGGACGTGGTATAGATCTGTCTTACATGCATAGTGTATATGCTCCTTTTGAAAACAGGTCATACTATAAACTGTAGCCGTTTGTATTGAAAATACTGCTTTCCTGTAAGTCTCATTTTATAAAATAACCAGACAGTTTTAATATAATAGCACATGATTTCTCTATATTTTGCATAAATTTAATATTTTAAATATAAAGATTTATAATACCTAAAGAGTTGAAATGGTCAGGAAATAATTCTTGACTCAAAGTGGTGAAAAAGTAACACTAATTATTACATTTTAATCATAGGTGGCCTCTATCTAATCTCACTTATATTCACCATTAAGTTTTATTATTAGGTTATTAAAAAAAAGAGATGCAAAAAACATTTTTAAGGTTAGGACTGACAGTGAAACAACTGACAATAAAATAGATGTATTCATGGACAAAATATATTAGGTGGTATTAAAAAACATGAAAAATTTCTGATTGTGCTTATGTGATTATCTGCGGTAGAATCATTTTTAGTAATAGCTGGCTGTGAGAAAAGCAGCATAATCAAAGATAAAAATGGACAGGGCCTAGCCCCCACAATGATCTTCTGTAAGTCCCAGAGAATGGCTTAATTTAAAGGATAGAAATTTTGTTAAGCAAAGATTCTCAATGGAGTCTTTTCCTTTGGCTCAATTAATAACAATAATAATTTAATGTAACAACATGTATAGAAGAGTGATTTCCTCCCCATTTAGAAAGTTACATTTCAAAGCATTCCTTTCCAGATGCCAGGCTGAGTTACTAGCAGTAATATTTAGGCTGAATCAAAATGGCAAAAACATTCCAGAGAAAGAGCGAAGATCTACTCCTCCAGAAGTAAGTGAAATCAGGGTTATGGCTTTGTTTTGTTTTGTTTTAATTCTCGGAGTTAGAGATTCAAGTTTAGCTGATTCTGATGTAAAAGTGCTATGACCACAGCAAGATAAGTTTAAAGTTTATGACACTGGAGTCAGAGTTAGAAAATATTTTATCTTATATGGTTATTTCTTTTAGCTGAAAGTTTCTATTTGTAGTTCTAAAATTTGTTCAACTAAAAACATACCTGTTAGTTTAAGTTTGAATGTTATTTTAGCACTATGTACTCTTTAAAAAGGTGTTTTAAGGACAGACACATATAACTTAATAAATAGATTATAGAAGCAATAACCTTCAGTACTTTGTAAACTTACTACCTTTTTTGAAAAGAAGTAAAAATGCAAATTTCCAACACATTGAGTATGATTTGATTTATTTCTCTTTAACTCTATATAAAAAAGGAACTGGCAAAACTAATGTATTAAGTGATTCCAAGTAAAAAAGTCGTCTTGAGGGAAAGATGGTCTTTGAGTTCTTACATTTATCAGATGAAGGAAAATGAAAAAAACAGAATTAATACAAATGCTCTGAGTCACTGTATAAGTAACGTGTAAATCTGATGGGGTTTTTGAAGAATTACACTAAATTTATGACTATCACCAAGGTTTTCAATCTGAATGGTTTTATAAATATGGGCAGTAGCTAATATTTGATACACAAAGTGTTAATGGAGTTATTAACTATTTCCTCAAAAATAAAACAGCAGGACAGGAGACATAGTTAAATGGCAAAAGGGGGGAAAAAAAGAAGAAAAAAAAGAAAAAAAATGGCAAAAGAAAATGACATCATTTTCTACAGTTTCCTTAACACTGTACATATGCAACAGGGGAAGAAAGGAGTGAAGAGTGAAGGAGGAAGAGAGGGAGGGAAGGAGAGCAAAAAAGGAGGGAGGGAGAAAATGAGCATTCTTTTTTGGGAGCAACAAAGTAAACATGACTTGAAAATGCCTTCTTGGTAATTATAGCATGCAACTATTTTAATATCCTTCCAGGTTTCAAAGTAACAATCTCATATCAGGTGACAAGAAATGTGAAAGAGGAGCATGTATTATTAAGGTTTTTAAAGTCATGCAGAAAATGTACAATGCAATTAATATTTCATGCAGGCTTTGGTGTGGTTACACATTCATGTTTATACACATGCCATCATGTACAAGTGAATACTATGCCACAATTTAAAAATAAAAATATAAGCCTAGCCAAATTATACTTTTCGACAGCAGCTCTTCAAATCAGGTTAGAGAAGCACAGTGCATATCAAGTAACATCAGTATTATATTGTGCAGTTTTGATCAAACACAACCATATTCATACCAAACAGTCTGATTATCCTCAGAAACCAACAATGCATCTTCTGTGTCATCAGGATAGAAACATGCTGGAGTGATAAGATTACTGCTATCTGCAGAAGACTGTGGGTTACTGTTACTAGGGTTCTGATTATCAGAAAACTGTTCGTTATCTTTCTTTGCAGCTTTATCCAAAAAGGCAGAAGCCTGGTCAGTTACTCTGGTGATTGGCCTGGGAGGTAACCCACTTATGTTACTAACTAGTTCTGTATTCAGGGATAAAAATGGCTGAGATGGATGAGCCACAGTACATGACTCTACATTATCTTTAGCTGACATTCCAAATGCATTATTAGACATATTAACAATGGCAAAAGTTTGGTTTAGAAAATGTGACTCCTCTGTTCTTGAGTTTCTAGCCTGGGCATATAGAGACTTGGGCTTATCTGTAGCTAAATCATTTTGTGCATGAGAACCTACAGCATGGGCTGGACTGTGAAACGTATGAGAGGACCACTGGTGTAAAAGGTACTCACTAGATGCTGCAGTGATGTTGCTATCAGCAGTAGCTGGTGGTGAATCAACTGATATAGGTAGTCTACTGTCCTTGGTCAAAAAATCATGAATGCTTGTCCTTCGAGTAGTTCCTTCGGCAGTAGAGATCACACTGCTTGCGCGAGGTAAAGTGGCATAAGGATTACTATCTTTTGATTGTCGTGACAGAGAAGTTTCTTTTACTAATTTTATCTTTCCTTGAGTGCCTAGTGTAGGTTTTCCTGGAGAGCTAATGAAGTAGGCATCTTCAGTCTTTCGAGGACTGGGTCTCACAAATTGTTCAGGCTTACTTGTCCGTCTATCATAGAAGTCTCCTGGGGTTTTTCCACTTACTGACCTGGCCAGACCACAGCTAACTGGTTTGCTTTTTCCCAAAAAGTCAGAAGAAACAGACAAACTTTTCATTACTTCATCTAAAAGATTCTCTTGACTTGAGGACTTTATCTGTTAAAAAAGATATCACAACAGATTAGTGAATGCAGTCAAGCCTTTACTTTCCTGATATATTAGACTGTATGATATAAAATTGCTAAGTACCCCTTAACTTAAAAAAGAAGCTCAATAGTTCAGTCACAGAAATTTAACTTGCGGTGTCAATCTAAATTAAGGTCCAACTAGATAAAACTAACCTGTATTGAGGTAAGCTTGTTGCTTTCTTCCAAAAACTGTTGTAGAGTAACAACTTCACTTCCAGGGGAACCAGTTTTGATCTTGTGATGTGCTCGACTCTCTAAAGATTCAGGCATTTTGTGCTGGAGCATTGGACTTGATCTGGTCTGTCTTTTCAAGTACTGGATTGGACTGCTACCACTGCTGGACCAAGCCTCATGATCATGAAGCAGGCTAAATTCTCCACTGCTGTGGCTTTGTGGCCTGCTTTGGATATTAACTGCACCTGCTTTTGGAGTAAATGGTGTGTTAAGTGTTCGGTAACAGAAATGAAATTAAAACAGTGTAAATAATAACATTTGCTGACTGAATTCTGATGAATAGCTAAACTAACTTTCAAGCTTTATTCAGAAATGCATAGTAAACTGTGTTCATCTTTCATCAGTCTAACATTCTCCACCCTAGTCTCATTTTGACAAATATTTTAAGTTCTACAAGGGCAAATACTTGCTTTCACCACTACACTCAGAGCCAAACTACAAAGCAGGCCACTCAATACATCTGATGAATGAGTGAATAAAAAAATAAGTAATACATTTTTTAAAACTCAGGTTCAAGTAACTGTAAAACACCTCAAAATTTAGAAAAAAAGATGATTATACAAATTTAAAATAATTTCAGAATGTTAAAACCAGAATACAAATGCAGAAGTTAAAAATTCTAATTCTTTGTTTTTCTATGAAATCTTCATTCCTTACTTAAAGGTTTCTCTATTCATCCTGAATGAATAACCTTAAAGAATTTTTTAAAATTTAAATAGCAGGCATATAAAGGAAAATCAATGGAGATATGATAGAGTTACTTAGCAAATTCTAGTAAAAATACAAAATCAAATATGTTTTATATTTTGTTCTTTAATGTCTGAATCATCTGATTTCCACTGTTCCTGCTTTCCACTGTTAGTATGTGGTTATATAGCCTTAAAAGATCAGTTGAGGCTGAGCAACTATATAGAATGCAAATTACTAGTTCTGGGAAAAAAGCTGCCTGTGTTTAATGCTAGTCCTTATGTGGATTATAACTGATAGCCAACTGTATACATACAGTATCAAGATGGAAAATACAACTTTCCATAGTTTCCTAATCATACAGAGTAAAGTGGGTCATGAAAAAACTTGGCTCAATTTATGTAACATTTTACAAAAGGAAGATTTTCTTAAATTTTCAAATCAGAAAAGAAATTACTTCATATTTTCAGACCAAATTTTTCTACTGGATATAAGAACATGATTATATAAATTAAAAAAATCCCTTCTTGAGATCAGATATTTCACTCCATTGCAACAGAGTCATAGCATTAATGATAAAATTACAACTGAGAAAAAATGATTTTATAATATGAAGAGCAACAGAACACATGCATGCATTATAATTTGACAATTCTGGACTATAGAGAATAAGTACTTTAACCAACTTTTATAATCTATTAAACAATTCCAGAATCTGAGTAGGCGGTACCCCTTCAAGGGAAAAAATACTAGTCAAGGCCTCTAGACATTTACATAAAAACCTTACCTTAGAATGCATATTAAAAAATTAAGAAAAAACCTTGAAGTAATTTTTTATAAAAGCTATGTGCGTCCATTTGTCTGTTATACACAAACACAACTGTCTTCTTGAATTAAAAAAATTATTTCCCCTTATTTTGTGAACAAATTAAGCTAAAAGTATTTCTAAAACACTTCTGTAATGGGAGTTCAATGTACATGCCTCACGAGAAAATTAAAGACAACCATTTTCATGACGAAGACAAAATATAAGAAAAATAAGGGCCTACAGATATTTTTGAAGTTAAAAATTACGTACGAATATTTTATCTGTGAAAATGAAAAATGGCAACCAAAATAACTGCTCCTGTTTTTACATTTATATACATTGTATATACTGTATTACAATGTAAGAAGTATAAAATGTTCCAAGGAACTATGTTCTAAACATAGATGATTTGGATTTCATACTTTACCCCAGAAATGTCATCAATCTTCTAATTATAAAATCTGGAAATGGATGGACAATATTAATAAATTTACCTACAGCATACCTTTGACTTCATGGAGTGAAGCATTATTATTACTATTGCTAGTGGATGTTCTGCAACTATCAAGGCTGGCTGGTCTTGAAGCTAAATGAAAAAATCAGGAGACAGTGTGATAAAACTTCTAGCTAATGACATTGAACTTTTACATTCTGATCACAGAATGCTTTGAGGAAACAATCATGCATACTTTCACAGACTGAGCATGCCCAGAGTTGAATCTTACAGATTAGAGAGCAAAAGCGTTTCCAGATACTTCAGTTAGACACTTTAGAATAAGACATTTCTGAAACACTAGTTGAGATACAAAGAAAAGAAAATAAAGTGCATATTTAGATTTGGAAATGATTTCTAGATGGATACCAGAACTGTTTTGGTTGAGTAGAATGACATGCCAAAAAAAAGTGCTAGTGATTAAGTCACAACAGATCAGACAAGGAACCCTGCACACTGCAGAGATGCCACGAACAGGAGGAACATGAGCATCTGCACAGTTAATGTCCTGCATTCCTATCCATAACAAGGGAAACAACTGCACAATTAACACGACCCTACCCTGTTTCTTAAAATCCTGCTTACATATGAAATTCCCTCAATATGTTTTCAATTTATATATTAAATAATTTAGTTTGGCAAGATATGGTTTTGCAGATCTCTCCAGAAACTTAAATATCTAAAATGCTCACCACTACAGAACATGTGGTTTCTCAGAGTTCATCCTTTATCTGTTTTTTAAACCAATGGTAAAATGTGTTTCTCGTAACTTTAACCTTATACCAAAATGGCAACAAAATTACCTTTAAGTATTGTGAAGGCATACTTTATAAATGACCTTGACCAAGAGAGACACTACTTAGATGAAGCAATAATCTTAAAAGGGGCAAAAGGAAGTATTAGGTTTGAAGAAATGGCAGAAGTAGCTATGAGATGCAGGTTAGAGAAAACATGCTTGCTGACAATGCCACATTCGCCAAATCAGTGCCAGAGCCTCAGCATTCCCATTCTGTATGGAATATGTACTCTCTTATGTAAAGTTCATATCTTACCATGAACTCTTGATCCCGTACTAGAATCATCACTAATACCTTGTGGACTTATGTCTTCAAAGGACGTAGTATCTACATAAAATAGCAAAATGGATATAAAAATATTTTTAAACAAAAAACATTATAAAATTTCATTTATGCAGATATGGATATTCTTTTTCAATCACATGTAACACATCTTGATTTAACATATTTCACAGACTTAACCAGAAACTGGAACTAAGAATAAAAAACAGAATAGCTGTGATGAATGAGAGTTGACTGGCTTAACACCAGAAGCAGTGAAACAATCTCCCCAAGGACCCTGCAAAGCAAAGCAAGAGCCAGGGTTGTTCTACATAGTTTTGTTTGAAGTTGTAGTGTTTTTAGTTTTTTTTTTAAGTTTCTGTTATCACTTTTTCCCTTTCACACTCTTTACCTGGCTTACTTTTCTTTTTCTTGTTAGTTAATTAGCTGTTTATTATGAAAGGCCTAGGAAAGATTTTAATTATTTGTATGATGTTTTAAATTTTTGAAATGATTTGAAAATTCTCTCAAATCAAATCCAGACTGTTTTGGCAAATTATTGCAGGTTGTTGCTGTCAAAAAAGTACACATGGGAAAGTCAAATTAAAATTCCTGTAGCCAACAGTTACACCACAGTGCAAAGAGCAGACGGCCTATACCTTTATTATTAATCAACTGCTTGGATCTGAAGCCTGTAGAAGAGTTGACAGTTGAAAAGTTGATGGCTGTAGTAGAGAAGGCCATAGCTCCCAATTCTTTTCTCCTTTTACCCGTTGAAATATCATCAGGAACCTCCAAATTCTCAGTACTACCTGTCCACTGTCCTCCTGCTAGGACCATGGACTGCACCAGGTCATTCATGGCTGGGATGCAAATGAAAGCAAATGAATCAGCATGGTTAATGTATCTGCTTTTATTTCTATCTTGTATTATAAATGATCTGGTTTTTGTCTATGGATTAATGCAAGTGAACATCAAAGACTATAACCACAAGGTCATCGAATTATGACATGCATTCAGCTGAATGAAATGAGTAGGCCGAAGGCTGATAAATTTCAGTAAATATTTTTATCCCACCTCCACCCCCTTTAAAGATAGGAAAAGGAATTTTACTCTGTACAACTGCCATGCTTTTGTGCAGTGATGTGCAATATAATTAGAAGCCTTCATAATGTGGTTTTGTGATGACAGAAATGGAATGAATAAAGGTAAGATGGAGAGCAGTTCTTATACAGCATCATTATTGAAAATGACAAAGAGTCCTTGGTCAGAGCAGGTTACTGAAGAATTCATTTTATGAATCAAATAAGTATACCATTCAATAAAAACCTGAAAGAGATGATATCCAAAATGACATTTAATTTATGTAATTACCCATACCACTTAAAAAAAAAGAGTATTAATATATAAAGAATGACAAACATTTTCAAGGGTTATAGGCCATTTTATTTGTTTATTTTTTTGTTTAATTTAGTTCATTAAGAAAATAAATTCCTAATGCTAAAGGTTTTGTTATGTTTTAAGTAAATTTCTTTGGGGGAAAAAATCTCTATGGCATAGAAAATTAAAGGGTTTTTTTCTGCCAACTTTTAGGGCACTGAAAATTTATATTACATGTATGACTAAACATATATGCATGTATATGTATCAGTGAACATACATTTAATGAGAATTCAGTGCCGGTTTTGAAAAAAAAAAATTCTTCCAGCTCCTTGAATTAGAGGAAGACTGCACTTTGCAAAATAAGAAAATTGGCACAGTCCAGAGAAAGGTTAGTGAAAAATTAGTAATGGAAGCCAGTGGAGTCATTTGAAAGAAGCTGAACTGTCATAAAGTCTTACACATGGAACGACGATAGCAGGCCTTCATTTTGTCTTTATCCTTCGGTCTGTTCCTCAAAAAGGGCAGTCTTTTCAGTGCAACCACTTTAATGTCAGAGCATGAGGAAAAACAGAAACAGAAAAATGAAAGAAAAAAGGGAGAAGAACAGATGGGAGTTAAATGTTGAAATTAAGGACAGAAATGAATGTCTGAGTTTCAGCTATGTATGCTATACTAAAGCTATTATTCTCATGCTGCTGAGTGATAATGA
Source organism: Ailurus styani (assembly GCA_002007465.1). Lineage (NCBI taxonomy): Eukaryota > Metazoa > Chordata > Mammalia > Carnivora > Ailuridae > Ailurus > Ailurus styani. The sequence goes on from LNAC01000257.1 coordinate 1,460,737, forward strand.
AATATGAAATATGTACTTTGACACTTTAAAATACTTGGAAAGCACTGAAGACAATGATGAGGAACATATACTTTGAAAGCTTGGATTGGCTAAAGTCCTATAAATATAGGAACTGACTAGAAGTACTTACTAAAGGAACAGTTTTCCTAGTTAAGTTGTAAAGGTATACCTTTAAAATTAGGGCTCTTGGTGGGCTACAGTATACATGATGAAGATGTACAAGGCTTTTCAATCCTCTTTTTAACTTTTTAAGTAAAAAGACTTCATCTTGGAAAAAAGCTACTTAAGAAAATGCACATTTTACAAGAGTATTCTAGTAATATAGATCCACAAAAACTAGGGTGCCCAGGGAATGTTTAAAACAATTTAAAGAAACTTTAAAAACTTTCATTGTTTTCTTAAACTTTAACAAAGGAAATAGGGAATTATTTTTTTGGGTTAATTTGAATTCTGGTGCATTATTTAACAGCACCATGAAAATATTTATTCTTCAGAGCAAATCTTTCAGAAGATGACATGAGTAACTACATTCATTTCATTTTGCAAAAGGTTGGCTAGGGAAAAGAGAAAAGCTAGCACTAAGCTCTGTTAAGGCTAAAAGAGGCAACCTAATGCAAGCAAAAACGATAGAGAAATATGTATTGATAACATTTTTAGGTATTTTGAAGGGCTTTTTGGGTGAGTTTATTAAGAAAAATTAAGAAAAACAAAGGTAGCACTGTGCAGAAAAATTCTGTAAATGAAAATTAGGATGATAACTATAGTAGGTTTCATTAGCATAAAAATTAAAATGCTCACTAGAGTCACTAACATTCTTGAGTTATATTTTAATAAGATTCAAATACAGAAAACTCTTAAACCTTTTTGGAACTGCAATTTAGTAGTTAGGGAGATGATGTGAATAAAGACTTAACAGCATATTGTACACAGCCTTAATGGCGGGCGATACTCCTTCTCAAGGTTTGCCGTTATCTTGTAAATAATCAAAGTTCTTCTCCATTAAAGAGAATGCAATGGACATATAGCTTTTTAACTTATTTGACCACTATTAGGAATAGTCCTGATTCATTTTAGGCTTTTAATTTGACCTATTTCTTTTCTAGCTTGGTAAACACAGCTGGTTTTAATGATTAAAAAGAAATGAACTGAAAGCAATGTAAAAATGGACACTTAGCTAAAACAAAGCTGAGTGGTTGCAGCATGCACATGTTGTCTTGTTTAGATACTTCTGTTTCAACTGTTTTCCAAAGACTGCTTTACTGACAGACAGGATAAAAGGAATTTAAAGTTTTCCAGTGGTGGAATGTGATCCTTCTTATGTCAGCTAGTTTGTAGATATATAATGTTCTTTTTCCAATATGCTGAAATTCAGGGAACGTTAGCATTGCTGGGTTTTTGTTTATTTAAAAAATTCTAAAACTGAACAACTGCAGGAAAGGAGAATATTACTGCTTTCTGACTCTTACTCTGGATGTTTCAGGAGGGAGTATGAAAGAATGTCAGCTTTATATTAAAAACAGACAAGTTGACCTCAAAAAAGATGGTTGTGCCTTTCTTGGTTACATTATCATATCTGAATTGAAATCTTTCTTTAGGGTGCCTGGCTGGCTAAGTTAGTAGAGAGCATGCAACTCTTGATCTCAGGGTAGTGAGTTCAAGCCCCACGTTGGGTGTAGAGCTTACTTAAAAATAAATAAATAAATAAATAAATAAATAAATAAATCCCTTATGAAATATCTCCCTTTAATTGGAAAAAAAATTAAGTAAACCTATTACCATTTCTCATTTAGTAAGATGTCAGATATTTTATATCTAAAGGTAACTTAAAATAGAATTATCTGGCATCTTGATAAACCTGATGATTTCTCTACAGGAATACTCAGAGATTTCATGTAGATTTGACTGATAAGACTAGATAGCAAAAGACCCAGGTAATGATAATCTTGTGTGGGGATACAGAATTTAAACATTTTCTTGAGAGTAATACACACACACACACAAGTATGTATGCATGAATACTTATGGATTTTAGTTTTTAGGATGCTATAGCTGTATTCTGAACAATACCCTATAATGAATGCCTCATCTCCTATACCCTAAAATCTTTTCAGAGATAATTCCCTCGAGGCCAAAACACTATCTATAGTTTTTTGAGTGTTTTGAGAGTTGCCATAAGGAATGTCTATCCCTGGGGGAATTAGTAGCTATTTTTGCCTATTTACTTCAAAAGAGTAGCAGTGAAATTATAAACATCTATTTCATATAGATATACATATATATATATACACACACACACAAATATCTACTTTTTAATTTAGTGACTCTGGTGATAGTATGAGTGGATTCAAAGTATCCTGTTTACATATTCTATAAAAACATTGTTAGTAGTCAACTTCTTGGACATATTCAAAGGGCCTAGCACTGGATTCTTTTTTTCTTTCTCTTAAAATATACTTCTTTAGGCTTTTACTTTGCTCTTATTTAGTTAAGCACATTAGTAATGAAATAAAAATATTATGAATTGTATAGGCCATGTTATGATGTGTTATAATTGTAATTAAAAAAATTAAATCACAATTTTATACACAAGCTTATACACATCAATTTTAATCAATTCTTTACCAAGCAATCCCTCAACAATTTTTACAACCTTCAGTTACTTCTAAATTACTGAATAACATTCTCTTTGAATTCATGTGTTTCTTTGCTTCTCACCAACATAACTTTGCTCCAATTTGACACCAAAGTATATGAATAAAACCCCATTATAAAATGCCTTATTATTCTATTTAGTTACAAATAATTATCAAGATGAGCTCATAAACATTTCTCACTTACTCTTCACAATCACCCTGTGCAGTATGACACAAAGGTGAAAGGCATACTCGTATTACTACAACTAGCAAGTGGCAGAGATACTCTGGCTCTTATCTCAATGTTCTTCAGACATTGTTTAACCTCCCTGGCTAAATGATAGTTATCTCTGTGTTTGGTGTATTTCTAAACACATAATACAGAAAATCATGTAGTACTGCAGTACACAATGAATTTTATAATCATATAGAGTTAAAAACAAATGCAATCATCAGACTATTACCCCAAAAGACTGCTGAAGTTATAAGTTAAAAGAAATCTTTTGAAAGGATTCTAAATCAATACTAGAGATCACAAATGTTTAAAGAGTTTAAGCACTCACTGCTGCTTTTCTTGGTTCCCAAAGTTTGGCCATCTTCTAAAGAGTTTGAACCTACTGAAGAACTGTCTTGACTATCTTGATGGGGGAGCTGAAGAAATCCTTCACTGGAGTCTGAGCGGGTAGGTGTTAATGTTAGAGATTTCTGACGTTCCCGATTAATATCTTTCTTAGACTTTATCAATTTTCTCATTTTTAGAGTAATCCAGTTGCCTCTCCTAATAGAATTTAAAAAACTCTTATCAGTCTAAAATTCAACATATAAATCCTTCACAAAATTAAAAGTCTTAACTTTCTCTTTTTTTCCAAAATAAAAATGAATAAAATTTGGTTAACAGTACCTTCTAGGAGGAGATGGGTCATAAAATTTGTATTGATCCATTATCTTCTCTTCTAATTTCTCCTTTTGTCGTCTTAATTCATTTAACTTATCACTATAAAAATAAAAATTGCATTTTAGGACATGTACCATATTTTGTAAAGTTATGAATATTATTTTGTGACCACAATCTAACTTCTGTCTAAAACATAAACAAATACAGATATTAGAGTTGACAACTAAGTATTAGGTATTAATGATGGGATTTTTTTCCAAGTTTCTCCTTTTCTTTGTATTTATAAACTTACTTAATAAAAGGATATAGAATTTAAAATTCAATTCTTTTTTTTTTTTTTTTTTAAAGATTTTATTTATTTATTTCACAGCGGGAGAGAGATCACAAGGAGGCAGAGAGGCAGGCAGAGAGAGAGAGAGAGAGGGGGAAGCAGGCTCCCTGCCAAGCAGAGAGCCCGATGCGGGCCTCGATCCCAGGACCCTGAGATCATGACCTGGGCTGAAAGCAGAGGCTTTAACCCACTGAGCCACCCAGGCGCCCAAAATTCAATTCTTTAATACAATTTGTTTGAAGAAAATTTTCCATATTATAGTCTCATCATGACAAAGGAATTCTCTCAACGTCTTTTAATAGCTGTTAAGTGACATTAACAGTGACTATTCTCCTATTCTTGGATCTTTTAGTATCTCACATTGTTTTTGGAATGAAAGGTGATTTAATATAATTTGTGTAAGTAAAAAACTAAAATGCTGAATAGTCTGTTTATAATTGTAGATATAACAAATAATCTTGCAACCATATCTTCATGCAAACAGATTTTTTTCCTTTATGGCAGAATTTTTTAGGCTTAATTTACCTTTAGAGAACTATTTCCTGCCTCCAGCAATACATGAATACACTAGTATCACCACGTCTTAGTCTCATTTATGTCCTTGATGGTATATATTACATAGGGAAACATCAAAGATCACAGACTAAAGTAAAATGATCTAAAAAACTGTGATGCCAAACTGCGATGTTGTTTACTCAACAAATATTTAGTGATCATTTATAATGAGGAAGACATAAAGAGTATACAGAGACAATAAGGAGCCCAACTCTGCTTATAATACAATAGGAGAGAGAACAAATACACATAAATGACTGCTACAATCCAAGGCAATAGTGGTGCCAAAATAAAAGCACTGTTTTAAGTACAAAAAGAAGTACAAAAGTACAAAAGAAACTTATAAAAGGGAAAATATTTCTATCCTGAATGACCAAAGAAAGCCTCATGGAGAGAATGGCCATATTAGATAGACTGAACAGATAAGAATGCTAAGTTAAGCAGTTAGTTGAGGGGAAGCAGTGAGGGAGTTTCAGGTTTAGATTTTGCTCAATAGGAAATTAGAAGCTTGAAGGTTTCATTAGAAAGTGACATTATGAAATCTATGCTGTAGGTACCTTAACTCCATAATGAAGTAGTATCTATCAGAAAGGATGATAGTAAAGAAAGCATCCAGAAGGCTAATGAGGTAGTCTAGTTGAGTGGTTAGGCTGAATTAGGGAAGTGGGAACCAGAACAAATGGATTTGAGAGATTTTTTTTGAAGAAGATGCTTTGTGAACAAGAGACTGCCAAGAAGTACACCACAGCACAATGCCAGATGGTCTATACCTCCCAACTGTCTTCTCTTTGTACCTGTTGAAATATCATCAGAAATCTCCAAATTCTCAGTACTACCTGTTCACTTGCACTCCTGTTAGGATCATGTGACAGAAGCATTTAGCAAGAACTGTCTGACATATGAGATGGATATTTTTAATTTAAATTCAAAAAGTCAAAATAGATACTAATATTTCTAAGTCAACTATACAGATACAATTACTGAAACTTTGGAAATGGATTATTCACCAAGGGCCAGAATATTAAGATATTCTAAATATATCCAAAGATAAAACTTTGCATAATGCCTTTGCTTAAGGGACAGAAAACTTAAATGTTTACATATACCTACTGCTTCTTAAGCAGAAACACCTCTTAAGGACTGAAAGGACTGAAAGTGTAGTCGAAAGTGGCCAGCTACAAATGGGAAATTTCTTTGAAGTTTTGCATTTATCTTAAAAGATCATGCAAACTCTGCTTTTTGCTCCATAATATACCTGTTAATATAAAAATCATGTTCCCTGCCCCAAATTTTATAAGAAAACTGATGCTTTGAAAAATACATGATGTATCTTGGTTTCATATGTGCCTTAGGTCACCATCATATATATCATGCCTAAAAGGCATGCCTAAAAGGTTTCTTTTCAGAGAAAAAGAAACCAGTGATCAAGGAATGGAAGTAACTCACCTATGGTCACATAGCTACTGACGGAAAGAACTGGGATTTGAATTAGGAGCTGCCTAATTTCAACATCTCTGCTGTTTCTATTATACTATGGTGTTTCTCATTTAGGGAATAGGGGAAGTAAAGAATTTAGTAAAGGTAAATCTTGGTGCAATACAAGGCCTATCCACTGAGTTGCTCCTGGCCAAATCCCTGATTTTACCAGATTCCTGTACCACTAATGGAGATAAAATTTACTAATATTAAGCCTTGTCGATTCTCCCTCTTACATCTAGTATTTGATCTCAACTACCACCGCTTGTGAATTATGATTCACTAGATAATTACAACAGTCTTTCTAAAACTTATTCCTTGTGTCTCTCTTCTCAGAACCTCTAATCCATACACTAAAACACTACCAGTGCCTTAAAAAAACCCCATAAATCTGATTTTACTCCCCTACTCAAAGTTTTCAGCAACTCCTTTATATGGTATAGAAAAACTGTTGTGAAGTGGTACCTAAGTTTTTAGCCACTTCTCTATTGCTCCTTCTTCCTCAATATTGCTCCAGTAAGAAGTATTAATTTTTAGGTCCTATCCACACCATAACACACCTTCATCACACTTTCATCCTATTCCATTTGTGCTTCCTTGGCCTGGTATGTCTCCTCAGGCAAATTCCCACGAGTCTTTAAGTCTCAGCTTGAGCAACCACCTTTGGAAAGTCCACCTTGCCCCTGCCAGACTAAGGTACTCCTTCCTCTGTGTTTGCTGTATTTCCAAGGCCTCCTACACATAATTCCATTATAGCAATTATTTGTATTTCTTGCTTTATGTTACTAGTTTCTTAAGAACAGGACCTATGTGTTTTCATGTTAGTATTTCTGGTTACTAGCATAGTGCCTAGAACATAAGCATTCAAAAAATGTATGGAGAAATAATAATGTTGAAAATAAAAAAAAATTAGCAGTGAGTTTTCTGTCACCAGTTGGTAATGATAAAATCATGAGTATTATTTCAACATTATTTGGTACCTACATGTACTGTCTTTGTTCAACATGAAAGAGATCCTTGCTTTCCATATTCTGCTCCAATAGTGTTCTGTTCTGGAGCATTAATGTCTGAATTTGATCTAGTAGATGTCGATTTTCTTCTTCCAAATTTCCTTTAAGTTGGCTTAGCAACTGTTTAAACACAAACATTTTTTAAAAAAAATCAACATTTACATTTAACATAAATCACCCAAAACATCTGAAAAACATACAGTCTTGGGGTGCCTGGGTAGCTCAGTCAGTTGAGTGTCCGACTCTTGGTTTCTGCTCAGGTAATGAGTTCAGGGTCAGGAAATTGAGCCTGTGTTGGTCTCCACGATTAGGAGGGAGAATCTTGAGACTCTCTCTCTTCCTCTCCCTGTCCCCCCTCCCACTCCCACACACTCTCTAAAATCAATCAATCTTAAAAAAAAAAAAAGACTTTGGTCTTCTGCTACTTGAACAATTAGGTGGTTGCACTTTGATTAGAACATGAATGATTATTTTAGTGATAATGAGAGCTAAAATACTAAGTTATGTGCTGTACACATTTTTAAAAATTCTTACAAGTACCGGGTTTAACATATAATAAATTATCTAGTTCCAGAACACTTACTTTCTTCAAAACTATTTAACTTATAGTCTGAAAGCTACTTGGCCTTCTATTTAAGGAGTTATGAAACCCTGGACAAGTAAATTAATTCTCTGGGCTTTAATGATCTTATCTATGAAATGAGAATAACTCACACCCCTGACTGTTGTAAGGATTAAATAATATATGTAAAGTATCTTGTATCATGCCTTTAACACATAGGAGGTACTTAATATACCTTATTCTTTCCTCAATCACTGTTTTTTTAGGAACCTTAAAAGTTTGTACGTAGTTTTAATGACTTGATCAAAGGGACTCAGGTAATCTTGTCAGTGGCTGGTATTACTAGTTGATACTACCAGTAGTTGGGTTGCCAGCAGCATTGGGCTGCTTCTTTGTAGTTAGAAGAAACTAGAAATATGCCTTAGTTAGGCCAGAGATCCCAGCAGAAGTCAGAAAGCCCTAGGTAGTGATTTTCAAAATTCAGCATCACTCATAGGGACTATTAAAAAATGTAGATTTCCAGGGGGTACCTTGGGTGGCTCAGTCGATTGAGCTTCCAACTTTTGGTTTCAGCTCATGACATCATCTCAGGGTTGTGAAATCAAGCCCCACCTGGGGCTCCATGCTCAGCTTGGAGTCTGCTTGAGATTCTTTCCTCCTTCCTCTCCTTCCCCCTCTGCTCCGTCCCCTGCTTGCACCTGTGTAAGCACATGCTCTCTCTCTAATAAATAAATCTATACATCTATCTCTTTTAAAAATGTGGATTTCTGTGTCCTAGCATTCAAATTCAACCAGTCTGGAGTACAGCCCAAAGATTTATACTTAAAAAAAAAAACAAACAAAAAACCTGCCAACAAGCAACCCTTCTGAAAAACAAAAAAGGAAAAAGAAACAGACATTTTGTAAACTCTTAAGATACAGAAAAGCAGACAATATAATACTATGAATATCCATAAATAGCCATTTAGATCTAACCATTATCACTATTGTGTTGTATTTGTTTTATCTACATATTGGTAAACTGAAACACAACATGTAGTAGATTCATTGCAAAACTGAACAGTTTTTCTCCTCCCTGTATCTATACCCTCTTGTGCTGTGACTTCTTGCTCTTACCATCAAAAAGTGGAATTTATTTTTCCTTTTTCTGATTTTGGAATGCCCATGGCCATGGGAAGGAAGTGGAAGTGATGGAAGTTCCACCACTTATGTGATTCCACTTGCAATCCTGCTGGAGGATGACAGACCACATAGCACAGAGAAGAGTTATGCCATCTGGGGCCACCCTAAGCCAGCCAGCCCTCATACTATGTGCCAGTTCACTGCAGATGTAGGAAAGCCCTACTAAGATCAAATGATCTTAGTCACATTAATATTTGCCATTAGCACATCTGCTCAGGCAATCCATAGATTAATGAGCAAAAACAAACGTTTACTGTTCATTACCAAAGGTTCTGTGTTGTTATACAGCATTAATTACTGTGTCAACAGACAATTAATACAACATATATAGAGAAAAAAGAACACATTTTAGGTAGCTACAGCTCAATGAATTAGTGCAAAGTGAACACGTGTGAAACCAGCACCCTGATCAAGAAACAGCTCATTAACTATATTCCAGAAATACCTTGTGCTCCGTCCCTTCCCACAGAGATGAACTGCTGTACTGGCCTATTACACTCTGGGTTCATTTTCCTGCTCCCTCTAAATCACATTATATGTTAACCCTAGCCAAGGGTTAACATTTGACTTGAGTTGGGATTACCAGCCAGAGGTAGCTAGGGCCCCTTCTGGTCTCTCCTAGACAACTTTCCAGGCCACAGTGTCAGGCAGGACCTTATCAAGATTCACTATAGCTGGATGTCTCATTCCCTGGATCTCCAAGTTAAATTTTTGACTAATTTGCTGGTCTATTCCTTGCCCCAACCAGTATTCCAACCTCAGACCATCTGAGAATTGACCTGTGACAACTCTCCTGGGTATGGAACTTTTTTGTGCTCTGCTCAAATCAAGTCAGTCTGCTCTGATAGCAAAGTTGCTAATTTTCATAGTATGCCCCTCACCTGAACTACTAGGTATTGGAATTGCGGAAGGGGGAGAGGAATGGGAGAAATCACAAAATGTCTCAGACAATCACAGTTCCTATACAAAGTCGAGTAGCTTTTCTTTAATAAATGCTTCTCAATTTGTTGTACACCTTTACTTTAGTTCCAGAGTACTATAATGGTTGTTTTTGACAATTTTGCCCAATTTTACTGTTTCTTGGGGAGTTGATTTGTCCTCTTCCTCCTTCTGTAAGTCCATAACTCCAATTATATTTTATTTAGACTTTTATAAATCACAGGCATAATGAATGCTCTATACTTTCTGACCCTTGTTGGGTAACTAAATGTATATGATTTTAAACTAATTTTTCTTCCTATTGGTTTATCATTTCAGACAAAATGCTTTTAAGTATTACTTTTCTGATAATCTACTATTTCCCTTTAAAGGTTAGTTTAACTGCTTGTTTCTTAAAAGTGCCATGAAATTCAGGTGTTAAGCTAATTCAAACTTCAATGATTTGGGGGCCAATAAAATTTAAGGATTTTCTAAGGCTTTCAGTATCCTTTTATACTTTAAAACTTGTTTTACCAAACCATCACAAAGAGCAGCATGGAATTATATTAATAACACAACTGTATACATAAGGCCAACATCATTTCTGTTCAAAACACTCAAATGGTTCCCCTGTTTTACTCAGATTAAAGTTATCTTTGTTGAAAGATGCCTATTCAAATTTCAATCTGTATTCCTATATCCACCCTGAAGTCTTCCTTATCCCCCTTTGCCCCACTTCATATTTACTTGCACATAACTTATCTACCTTGTAACATACCAGATGTTGCAGACCAACTTTCAAAATAGAGTATTTCCAGTTCACATGCTCTTGTAAGAATCTTGCCATTCTCCACCAAAACCCTGAATCTATTTTCTCTTTCCCTTGAGCCTGAACCCTTTCCCTTTCAATCTTCAGGCTGGGGGTCCAGCTGCAAGTGGAACAGAAACAAACCTGCCCCACTGTCCCTGTCCAAATTCTGATCTACAGATATGGGAGCCTAATAAATGGTTGTTTTACACCATCAAGTGTTAGGGTAAAGTGCAATATAGCCATGTTACAAAACACTGAAATACTATGTATTTCACTTGCTTGTTGTGTTTATTGTCTAGTTCCTTCCACCAGAATATAAGCTCCAGAAAGGGAGAGATTTTTACCTTTTTGGCTTACTAGTACATGCCAGGTGGTAAATAAACATTTTTTCATTAAACACGGACACAATTTTACATTTTCAAAGTATGTGGGCATATAAGTTTAAACTAATAGTAAACAATGTTGAATAGTAAATGTTGAAATTCATAATAAAAGTTTTTATGAATTACTTGTGAATTCAATTATCCCTGACCAATTGGAAATATTTACTAACTCCACATCTCTTAAAGTCACCTTTTTTTTTTTTAAAGATTTTATTTATTTATTTATTTGACAGAGAGAGAGACAGCGAGAAAGGGAGCACAAGCAGGGGGAGTGGGAGAGGGAGAAGCAGGGTTCCCGCTGAGCAGGGAGCCCGACGCGGGGCTCCACTCCAGGACCCTGGGTTCATGACCTGAGCCGAAGGCAGACCGATTAATGACTGAGCCACCAAGGGCCCCACCCCTGACCAAGTCTTTTAGAAATACCCAAGCAAATATATACTACTATTCTCCTTTTAATATTATTTTTCAGGCATGTCTTGATTCCTAAAAAAAATCTTGCCAAAGCTCACCTCACACTGGTTATTTAGCTTGGTGGATGTAATGTCCAATTGTTGGTATTGTTCCTTTAGCTTTGAAAATTCAGCTTCTAATCTTGTTTGTTCCAGTTTGGAATTATTAAGAAGACTTTTCAAGTTTTTATGGTCAGTTTGTAAAACTTCAGTTTCTTTTACAAGCTGATTGTATGTATGATTCAACCTATAATTAGAAATCATGATAGAAATAGAATTAGATACCCTTAATAGCTTTCATTGTGATTATACAATGTGAAAATGCTGTGGATCACATTCAGACATAAGTAGAGAATATAAAAGACTCTTTAGCCAGTGACTAAACTCATCAAAAATCAGTTTCTGTTCTGTAAAACTAGAATAAAAAAATTCAGACTACTCTTCCCTTGAAATCTTCTAGCATGTTGTACATTGCATGTGGGTCATAAAGCTATTTTTCCCTCTATGTACCCCCAACCTTTTACAATGCAAAAATTATTTTTAGTTTGGGAGCTGAACCAAAACAGGATGGAACTGTTAAATTACTATATTGCATTACTGAAACTAATATAAGACTCTATGTTAACTAACTGGAATTATAATAAAAACTTAAGTAAAAATAAAAAACAGGTAGAAGAGCTATATAATAAAATGTTTTTAAATCTGAAAAACAAAAATAAAAACAAAAACAAAAAACAAGAATAGGACATAGCCTGGATTTGGCCTGCTGAGCTGGCTCTAGTTTAACAGCCTTTATCTTATGACATTAAGAACAGGATGGTACTTGTTCAAAACATCTAATAATTTACTTCAACTCAATACCCAAAGAATTGAGTCAGCTTACAAGAATTATAAGATAAATGACAAAATAATATGTTTAAAAAATCAAGGCTTGGTAAAAAAATAAAATGGCAAGACCAGAAACATACAGAAAATGTTTCATAAGTAAGTCAAACCCATGAATGAATGTATGCCATGAGTTATAACAGCTGGTCAGACCTCACTGAGACACAGACAACTACATGATATATCAATACCTGTGGAGAGCAAAGATTTACCTACTGATGGTTCATGGGGGCAAGATATGAAGAGATACCACATACAATGTCCTCAACATCATCTCTAAAGGAAATGCTAAAATGAGATCTTTAAGAGAGTTTTTTACACTGTCCCTTAAAGATGAGAACATTAACACCAAAATGTAATTCAGTGAACACAATTCTTAAAAGGCCAAGACAAACTAGTTCATGTAAGAAACTTTCTTGGTTTGGCATTATCAAAGATTAAAACTTAGGTTACTTAGAGGAATGGGTAAATAAACTATTTTTCTTGAGACAAGTCTTCATAAATACCTTTTTTGGTGAAAGAGTTCTTTCAAGGTTTTACTTAAAGCCTTCTCTTGCCTTACAACATAGACGTGAATGCATAAAAACTGGGATAGAACAGCTTTGAGAGACAGAAAATACTCAGAATCACCCTCCCCTTCCAAGCCTGCAGAATCTCCTGGTTCAAGGTCATCATGCTCAATTTCTTCTTATCATGGAGGGTGAGTTCCTTCTCAGAAGGCTCCTCAGTAACACAATTAGATTCCTAGAAGTCCTACCCAAGCTCACAAACTGTCCTAGTTCATTGTGAATCCCAACAATGGAAAAAGGTTAGGTTCAAGATGGGACTTTGTCAGTAAATGCCTTCTCCAATGTTACGTGTGTAAAGAAAATGACCCTGTCCTTGTGTTCTGTAACTTGTCACAACTTGGTCTTCTACTGCACATACCATAAAGATACATCCTTCTTGAGTCTAGCTTGGTGTAGAGCTGATTGAAAGTTCAAATCCCCCAATACACTATTTCTAGTTATAACAACTACTAAATTAAAAACTACTGAGCATGGAAATGAAAATAGCTCTAGAAGCTCAGGGATTTTTTTTTTTGTAAAGGAAAAGAAATACAGTTCTAAAAATGGATTATATTAAATTCATAACAGGGCAAATAGTCAATGAATGATCTCCATTTGAATTCTGTGTGCTGCCTTTCAGCTACAGTTTAGTATAAGTGCAATGCAAATGTTCAGACTGCTTAAACTTTTCAAAGGTTTCTAAAAACCTTTTGATATGTACCTTTATGAATCAGACTGATTAGGGATTGGCAAGTTTTGATGTTCCAGAATTACAAACTAACTTACTAAAAAATAACGCCTCATGGCAATATGAGGCCATTAATAACTAAGACAGTTAAGAGTACAAATCAGTCAGCTAGGAAATTGGAAGCTGCTCACTTATAAAAACTTTGAAAGACAAGAACTGAGATACCAGACTAGCAAGACAGACAGACATAAAGAATCAGACTTCACTATATTCTGTCACAACAAAGCATATAAACGCTATCAAGGTGCAGAAATGTTATTATAAAATGTGGCTTAAATAATTAATTAGTTGAATAAATCAAGAGAGAAACAGTAACCGAAAGCAAGGGATCTAGGTTTTTAAGCCATTTTATAACTAGCTGCATGATTTTGTTTGGTAATTTACTTATTGCTCTGGGGTCTTTTTAAAAAATTCTAAGTTACAGACGGTACTGCAAAGGGGTCGTATACACTTTGGATGTACTGAATAATACAAAACTAAAATATATAAATATTTATTACCTATCATTTTCACCACAAAGTTTCTTGTATTCTGCAGCTATAGTCTCGTGGTTTTTGTTTTCAAGCACCATTTTTTCCTGTTCTACTTTCAGTGTTTTTTCCAAATCTTCCAACTGTCCTTTCCGTTTTAGTAACTGATTGTAACTGGAAAAAACATTAGGTATTTGTTTTATAATATTTCCTTAGAAAAAAGAAAATACTTTAGAAATGAAGAAAACAAGAGTAATTTATTAGTAAGTACCTCATAACATGACAAATAAATTTCCTATATAAATTATTTTAGATCAGTTTAACATAAAATTTATTATATTATCTAAAGAAAATTGGTTTTAAATTAACAACACAAGATAGTAAATTACCGATCTTCAAGGTCTTTATGTTCCACCTCGAGATTTTTGTGGGCAGACTTTAGAGTTCCATGTTTAGCGATGAGAGACTCATACTCTGAAGCCTGACGTTCATGAAGAAGTTCCAGCTTTTCATGATCTTTGATCAGAGAATCATAGAGAGATTTCAGGTCTTCTCGCTCTTTGATTACAGCTTCATTTTCATTTTCTAAGGAAGACTGCTGGATTAGGAGTTGAGCATTCTGGTTCATAAGTGAAGTACTTTGGGAATTAAGGGTAGAATTTTCAACCTGTAAGAAAGTATATTCTTATCAGACCTAAGAAAAATAGCTATCTTATTCTTCTAGAAGATGCAAATATGTGGTATGTGTTTATTACAGATAAAATAATTCTCCCACGTTAAAAATTATTTAAAAATACAATTCTAATGGCAACATAAAAGATATAAAAGATAACGTTAACTTTAGGAAGCTCTACAGAGATCACAGCAGATATAGTCATAGGAGACTGAGAAAATTTGGTTTTTAGTATTCAAAAGAACAAGGCTACAATTAATATTATTCATTTATATTATTTAACTTAATATCAATATTAAATTTATATTGATTTAATATTACTTATATTATTTAACTTAATATTCTTTTGAGATACATGTCATATGTATAACAGGTTTGAATTATTTTAAATGAAGGTGATTAGAAACAATTTGTATTCCACTCATGAAAAACTACAGAATTTAAAATGCTAATTTACCACTTCCTAAAACTTGAGAGGCAACAGAACTGAAAAATTACTTGTGAAAATTCAACTGGAAATATTCTCAGGCGTCTATATTATACTAGTATATGTTTTACCATTTGGAAAAGAGTTACAGAAAGAACTTTCAGATTCAGAGATGGAATTTTTTTCTTTGGCTCTTTAAGAGGTTTCAAAGAGTTGTACTTTTCCCCACCTGATCATTCTGGGTGAAAAGACACTGCAGCATTAAGTGCAAGATGGATCCCTGGAACTAAGGAAAAAGTCTGAAGACAAAATTTTCACACTGTGTTGTTTTCTAAGAACTGATATGAAGCTATAAAAATGAAATAAGCAATGGAATGAATGTTGCAATCATACTCTAAGGCAAGGGTTTCTTTTTTTTTTTTTTTAAAGATTTTATTTATTCATTTGACACAGAGAGAGAGATCACAAGTAGGCAAAGAGGCAGGCAGAGAGAGAGGAGAGAGGAGGAAGCAGGCTCCCCGCGGAGCAGAGAGCCCGACGCGGGCCTCGATCCCAGGACCCTGGGATCATGACCTGAGCCGAAGGCAGCGGCTTTAACCACTGAGCCACCCAGGCGCCCAAGGCAAGGGTTTCTGCTTGATTAATTATAATCAAATTGTTGAAACAGGTGAAAAAGCCATAAAGTAAATATAAATGAAATAAAGATAAATTTATATTTTAAATAAGTATTTTATTTTGTTTATTTATTCTTTTCTTATGCCAGGCCTTACTGGTTAGGGCTGCTGGCACTCCCCTGGCTCCCTGTGTAGCTCTCGGGCCACACTGTACCCCTGGGCACTCCCATAAATATTTTAAATAAAGATAAACTTAGATTTTATTTATATCCATTGAGTGATTTAATTAGTTAATATTTAGAGGCTCTGATATTTTAAAAAATGCTGATATCTGAAAGCCTGCATAGCACTAAGTTGATATATTTTAATTTACCTTCCATTAAATTCACTCACTAAGAAACAACGTAACCATGTCTAGTTACCCTTATTTTAAAAGCATGATTCAAAAATTTGGTTGCATATCCCCAAATATTACATTACAACCTGAAGCTTTGCATTCTGGGTTTGAAGAGTAGTATTTTGCTCTTGTAAGGACACTGTCTGTCTCTGTAGTGCAAGAATCTGAGCCTGCAAATTATTGTTCTGTGTCTCCAGTTGCTTCAGTTGAGTTTTCAATGCTTGTTTTTCTGCTTGCAGGGTAGCATTCTTAATAAAGAAAACACACATATTTTAAAAAGTGACAAACATTTGTTTAACAGATATTAGAATTTTGTAACAACTATTACCATTAAAATCTAAAACAAAATCCCAAAATTCTTGAAAGAGTTAAACAGTTCCCCTCTATCCCAAATTATAAAGAGAGATTTAATCTAAGAGAAAGAAAACACTAATACTAAAACCTTACTATTGTGCATCTATACTGTCCGCTTTATAATGTTTAAAAAATAAAATATTCCATTCTCCACATATTAACACAAGAAACTGGATGGGGTTGTTAATTATATGGTTTTCGTGCTGTTCAAAAGTATGTGGGACTGTGTCTAGCTAATGAGGTGCACATTTTCTAACTGCCCAAAGGCATATATACATATAAGTGAGTGCTGGTCCCAGGGGCAGCAGCAAAACTAATTATTGTAATAAATACAAATTTGGAAGAGAATCAGGAATATTTTAACCATGTGTTTAAAAAATTTAGTCCAAAATTGACCTAACAGATGTTACATATTTTCTTTAGTGATTTTTTTTTTCCCATGGTATAAAACACTCACTAAGATTCTATTTTATCTATAGGACTTCTGGAGCAAATCCAAACAAAACATACAATTTTTCAATTCTTCTAGTACATTTGACTATATTTCAATTTTACAGTTAAACAGTGAATTACAATGCAAATCACAGATTATTAATTTAATTTGACAGATATTAAAATGTTTGTCATGGATATTATGTTTTCAGGATTACTTCTAAATAACATTTCATAAAAAATCAGCATAAAAAAGTATAAACAAAGAACCCTCTAGAAAACTGAAATAAAACATTACATATAAAAAGGCCAGAATTTGTTGTGTATAATTTCAATATGCATAAAAAGTTACAACTGATTCACAACGTATCACTTTTATCATATCCGCATAGGGGACAAAGAAATCATTCATTTCATAGGCTTTCTTTTCTTTTTTTTTTTTTTTTAAAGATTTTATTTATTTATTTCANCAGGCTTTCTTTTCTTTCTTTTTTTTTTTTAAAGATTTTATTTATTTATTTCACAGAGGGAGAGAGNTAGGCTTTCTTTTCTTTTTTTTTTTTTTTTAAAGATTTTATTTATTTATTTCACAGAGGGAGAGAGATCACAAGGAGGCAGAGAGGCAGGCAGAGAGAGAGGGGGAAGCAGGCTCCCCGCTGAGCAGGGAGCCCGATGCGGGCCTCGATCCCAGGACCCTGAGATCATGACCTGAGCCGAAAGCAGAGGCTTTAACCCACTGAGCCACCCAGGCGCCCTCTTTTTTTTTTTAAAAGATTTTATTTATTTATTTGACAGAGAGAGAGAGATTACAAGTAGGCAGAGAGGCAGGCAGAGAGAGAGGAGGAAGCAGGCCCTCCACTGAGCAGGAAGCCTGACACGGGGCTCAATCCCAGGACCCTGAGATTATGACCGCAGCCAAAGGCAGAGACTTTAACCCACTGAGCCACCCAGGCGCCCCTCATTTTATAGGCTTTCAGAGTTACATATACTACATGTTACTGTAATAAAAGGCAAATAATGATCTAACCCATACATTTTATCACAAAATCAAAAGGTGAGGAAGCACAATGCTTTACGATGGGTTTTGATATTTTACTTCTCCTGTGTTCATTTATTTGAATAAAAAGGGTGAAAAAATTTATACTGGAAAAATAATATGGAACACTGATATATTTATATACCATCTTGATACACCAAAAAGTGAGCCATTTTTCACTTATAAACATTAAGTGCTACTGTAGTTCAGCTCTTAAGAACTCAAACTTCCAGGACAAAAAAAAGCTTCCAGGACAAAGAAATCAAAATGTACAAAGCTCCAATGACAAGTCTGGGTATGCCTAGAGTAATAAGAAAAATTCCTATAATCTATAAAGAATAAGAGATAGAGTAGATAAGATATCGCAGAGCAGAAAAAGATTTACAATGGAAAAGGTAGGAGGTCAGTAAATATAATAACAAATGCACCAAAATTATCAGTGTAATAAAAGGCTAGCCATTTTTATAAACCATTATCTAAAATAAAATAGCTAAAAAATGACAACTAAGTAACTTTTTCCAACAGAAATTTATAAAGTCAGTCATGGGAAAAGATATTTACCTTACAGAACTTTTACATACCAGCAAAATTTTCTGAAATACAATTATTAATCCAAGTGATGGAGGTTTGTATCTATGTGCATATATACATACATACACACAATATATGTAAATCAGTGAATAATTAAAAATAGGTATTCATATATGGGTGATAAACAGATAAAAAGATGTAAAATAGCTCACTAATAATTTAAAACATGAAAATTAAAATACTTACTGCTTTAACAAAAATTAAAAGGTTTGTAACACCAAATGTTTGTCTAAAAAAATAGGTAATCTCTTAGTGGAATTGAAAACTGATGTGATCTTTAAAGGCTAACATGATCCCAGTTAAAATTACACAAGTACACACACACACACACACACACAAACACTCAATTCTGACATCAGGAATTTACTACCCCATGAACATATTATACATGGATTTTCATTGCAGAAAATCTGAAAATACATTTATTTAAATAAATTATGGTCACATCCACACTACGGAATAGTGTATGGTTACTAAAAATGGTATGATCTATAACTGCCTAAAATAGAGAGATCTCTAAGATAACACAATTGAAACATGCAAATAAGAATACTGTACAGCATGAATCCACAAATGTGAATTTGTAAAAGAAATATACTCCTAGACAAACAAATGGCTAACAGACACATGAAAAGATGTTCAACATCACTCATCAAATCAAAATGACAATGAGATACCATCTCACACCTGTCAGAATGTCTAAAATCAACAACGCAGGAAACAACAGATGTTGGCAAGGATGCGGAGAAAGGGGAACCATCTTACACTGTTGGTGGGGATGCAAACTGGTACAGCCACTTTGGAAAAGAGTATGGAGGTTCCTCAAAAAGTTAAAGATAGGGGCGCCTGGGTGGCTTAGTCATTGAGCATCTGCCTCTGGCTCAGGTAGTGATCCCAGGGTCCTGGGATTGAGACCCATATCGGGCTCCCTGTTCAGCGGGAAGCCTGCTTCTCCCTTTCCCACTCCCCCTGCTTGTGTTCCCTCTCTCACTGTATCTCTCTCTGTCAAATCAATAAATAAAATCTTAAAAAAAAAAAAGTTAAACTACCCTACAATCCACCAATTGCATTACTAGCTATTTACCAAAGGGTACAAAAACACTGATTCAAAGGGATACGTGCACCCTGATGTTTATAGCAGCATTATCTACAATAGCCAAATTATGGAAAGAGCCAAAATGTCCATCAAATGATGAGTAAGGAAAGTTGTGCTATGTATGTATACAATGGAATATTACTCAGCCAAAAAATAATGAAATCTTGCCATTCACGATGACATGGATGGAGCAAGACAGTATTATCCCAAGCAAAATAAGTCAGTCAGAGAAAGACAAATACCATATGATTTTACTCATATGTGGAATTTAAGAAAAATTAACAGGTGAACACAGGGGGTTTTAAAAAAGAGGCAAACCAGAAAGCAGATTCTTAATTAAGAGAACAAACTGAGGGTTACTAGAGGGGAGTTGGATGGAGGAATGGATGATATGTGTGATGGGTATTAAGGAAGTCAATTGTGATGAGCACTCGGTGTTGCATGTAAGTGTTGAATCACTAAATCCTACACCTGAAACTAATATTATGCTACATGTTAACTAACTGAAATTTAAGTCTTGGAAGAAAAAAAAGAAATATACTACTGCTTTTTTTTTTTTAAATAACCAGGCTCTAAGGCCAGCATAGAGCCTAACATGGGAGTCTGAACCTATGACCCTGAGATTAAGACCCTAGCTGAGATCAAGAGTCGGATGCTTAACTGACTGAGCCACCCAGGCACCCCAGAAGAAATATACTTTTATACAAAGATAAGTCACAAACATTTTTCTAGGAAGATTGTTTACAGTGATTACTTCTGAATGAGGAAATAGGAATCAACAGTGTAGGAGATTAATTTTTGGCATTATGGCTTAAAGTTCTCAATTCATGTTACATTAAAACATAATAACAACCACCACAACTATTTTACTTGTTAGTATATAAATTCCTTAAGTTAATTCATCTTTAAAGGATAAATGTTTGGTGAATTAGCTTGATTACCTTTTTTGACAAATATTTCTCTAACTTACTCAGCAAATATTTACTGTGTCTGCTATCTACCAGGTTTAATTCTACACACTGAAGGCACAGTGGTTAAAAAAAAAAAAAAAAGATAAGCTCCTGCTGTCAAGGAGCTTTTTTCCAGTAGACAACCAACAAATAAGTAAGTAATATAATTTCACTAGTAAGAAGTCTATGAAAAAGAAACTAAATAAGGCAGTGGCGTGATAGTGAATGGTTTAGGTTGAGAATAGCTGCTTTACTGGGGAAATGGGTCAGGAAAGACCTCTTGCAGACGATACGTGATATGAAGCCTGAATGTCAGTCATGTGTTCCAAGTAGAGGATCCAAACATAAATCTTTCCAAATAGGAACAAAAAGAAAAGGCCAATATGACTACAATTGATTTACTTATTATATGCTAGGCACTGTTTTGTGTTTTCTAGGTATCGACAGATAGTAATAATATCTCGAGATTAATAAACAAAAGGGGTCGAAGAGTGGTACGGTATAAGGCCAACAACAGAAGCAGGGCAAAGTCAGGAATAATCTTACAGGACACTGAAAAATTTGAATTTTATTCTAACTGGAAGAGAAATCCATTGAATATTTTAAGTAGAAAAGTGACATGACTAGGATTATGTTTTAAAAAATAACTCTGGCTACTATAATAAAAATGGGTTAGATTAGGCCAGGAGTAGAAGGGGGGAAGCCAGGCAGTCAGAGGCTATCCTAATAATCTGGATGAGAGATAACGATACCTTAGACTAGAATGGTAGCAGCAATGAGGGGACAGAAGTGGATGGGCTTGGGTTACATTTTCACAACAGAGTTGACAAAGTTGGCTGATGGACATATATGAGGATGATGGAGAAAAGTAAATTAAATTAAATTATTAGTTCTTCACTCTTTTATTATTAATCAGTCAAGAAAGTATAAAACCAGATTAGATAAATTTTCTAAGTTATATATAGATACTTTACTTCTAAAAAAAGTCTTTTCCTACTAAAAATTTAAAAATACTTACATTTCTTTCCACTTCAATTAATCTGTCTTTAACTTTCAGAAGCTCTCTAGTTGTTTCTTGACTTTCTCGCTCCCATTTATTATCTTCACCAGAAGCTGGAGGAGAGCTCTGTACCATCCTTTCCTCATCTTGTCTCTGTTTGAGAGCTTCATAATTCTTCTTCACCTAAAATTTTATTTAAAATATATTAATGAGGAGAAAAAGAATCACCAAAGTTATCACTTCTCACAATCAGCCTCTGCAATGGTGTAGTGAATGTGAAAGACACTATTTAAAAATGTGATAAATAATATGTATGATTATCATTACTAACATGATCACAATTTATGCTTTGTAAACTGCAAATTCTTTTCTCCTAGAAAATAAACACACTCTGCTTATGTGCCATACTCAAGTAATATATGTGCAATACTCTAGTAATATATTCTATAATTTCAGATCCTGTTGCTTATGATGAAAACACCACTAACGAATCGATTAACAGGACATAGACATGTTCTAAATACTAATAATTATTTTTTGACACCATCTATAGCTGGATTTAGAAACTTCAGAGATCCCCATGTAAAAGACAGATGAACACTTGACATACATAATAATTCTTCCAAAAAAATACCTAAAGTTGAGTAAGTATGTACGTCTGCCCATTCAAGCAGGATATGTTGCCCAGAATGAGCTATATTAATAGATAAATTGATAACTTCTTTATTCAGAACTTAATCCACATATAATTACTATAATTTATTTTATAAAAAGTGAGCAATCCAAAGATTTATCTTACCCAGGGCTTTCTGGTGTGATTACAACCAAACCCTACTTTAAGAGAGTCAACTCAAAACTAAGAACTTAGTCATCTTACATTACCAAAATTACTGATTAACTTAATAGCACTCTTCAATTTAAGCTGATTATTATTATACTTCTCTTGAATCATTAATTTATCCAGGGAGACATTTATCACAAATTTCTAAATTAAAACCCAAACCTTATACTAAGGCAAAAATAGAAATGTCTAAAATAATTCAATATCTAAAGCAAACCTTAAAAAAGCTTATGACTCAACAATAAGCTTTGCTCCAACAGAGTTAGAAAATGACATGAGACTAAAGAAAAAAGATGCCCAAAGCTAAATATAATTTAAAGCTTTGCTGAGTGATTTAATAGGTGTTCTGGGATCCTAATTTTCCATTTAAAAAAAATTTAATATCCTAATAACAGATGAGTGACATCATTTCAAGTCTCCTATCTTACATTAATTTCTCACAGGGTCTTTTCTCTAGGCTTATAAAGGCTATAGACATATGCCATTATTAAGAAGGGGAGTTGAAAATGAAACTCAAAGCTTCTTATTTTTAGTCTACTGTTTTTACAACTAAGCTTCAAAAATGGTCCTTTACCTTATGTATCCACAGAATCTCTAATTTATGTTCACATAAAAAATAACATATCTTCCATCAAGGTTTCTTAGAGACAGCATACAGGTGGATCTTGCCTTTTAATCTAATTTATTAATCTCTGCCTTTCAACTGAGATGTTTAGAACTTTTATATTTAATGTGATTATTGATCTGGTTTGTTTTAAAACTGTCATTTTGCTCTTTGTCCAATCTGTACTTTTGTTCCTCGTTTTTTTCTTTCTGTTTTTTATTTTTTGGATTTTTAAAAATAATTCTATTTTATCTCCTTTGCTGGCATATTAGCTCTACCTTTTTGTCATGCTATTTTAGCAATTACTTCAGGCCTTCAATTCATATCTAACTTTCATATCTTCAAGCGATATACCTCTTCACATACAGTATTAAAAGTCAGCACAGTCTAATTTCAGTTTTATGGCAGCCTAATTTCCTGTTTATGGCAGGTAGCTAGTCCAATAGCTATGTCAAAATAGCTGGAAGCAGAAAACAATGATGAAATTTTAAATCTCTGCCCCCTAGACTTGAAACGTATATAATCGACCCATACCCAAACTGGTTGAGTAGCTTCATGAAGCTGACTTTCTTTACAACCTAGCTACAGCAGATTGATTAAATCTGGTACCAAATTTTACTTTATTTTTTCGATAATCCTTCAGGTTAACTAAGCAAAATTCTAGAATTTCTTCTGTAACAATATATGTTTCATGGTACAAATACCAAAAATGATAGTGTGGACAAATGAGAAACAAAACCTTTTTCCTTCTCTGTATGAGAATTCATCTTTGGTAGAAACCTGAAAAAGTTACAATGTTCTGTATTATCAGATAAGATTGCATATGAGAAAAATGACCCAACTGGTAAATTATATTTAGACTGCAAGAACTATAAATACCTAATAGGAAGCCGCATCTTTAAACTTCTCTGAGTGTAGCAACTCTTAAAATTAGTATATCCATTGTGGAGATCTATATGCCTTCAGAGTTTTTGCAAGAAATGATGACTACTATGGAGCATGGAGTCTCAAAGACAGGGCAGCTCCTGCAAGCTCAATATGAATCTCATTGTTCTGTACCTTAACTATCATCTAGTGGGAATATGACTTTCAGACAACTATAGGAAGAGGGACCCATGACAGTGCCCGGCTATATACTTGTATTTCCAACAGTGTTCTGGATCAAATGGTTTTAAATGAGGCCCATAGTAATCTTCTCAATCTGAATGTTTAGTTGATTATAAAACCACTCGTGGTGGTACCACAGAGATGATAAAAGGGAAAAAAACAAAACAAAAAAACAGAACATAATTCTACCTATCTACCATATACTAATCCTAGGGAACAGACAAGCCACTTTGATTTCAATTTATTTATTTATGTAAGGGAAAACAGACAGTTGCTCCTGCCTTGCCTATTTCACAGAAAAATTCCAAATATCATAAGACAGCAGACCTAGGAGAAAACCACAAATTTATGAGACCAGGTGCTTTCTTACACCACACATACTATTTCCCTATACTTGGTATCCTCATACCCACATCTTTGCCTATCAAACTTTTACCTGGATTTTCAATAGAAGTGTGTCAAAGTAAAGTGTCAATATAACATTGACAGCTTTTCTAAAGAGTAAGGCTGCCTCTTCCCCATTCCATTCCCACAAAACTAGTAGGTCTCTAACGGCAGGGGGGACATATGCACATGAAATAAAACTGAATAAATTACAGTGTATAAATAAAATATAGCTTGTCATAAACTAAATGACCAAGATCTGCTACTCTCAAATTTAAGAAAAAGGAAGAAACAGAATATTAATGATGTTGCTTTTTTGTTTTCTTACTTTACACTTTTCTGTCCAAATACTTGACAATTAAAATTCTTTCCAGGGAAATCACTTACTGTTTTAAGTTCTTGGCGCAACTGCTGGTTATAATTTGTGGATTCTTCTAATCGAGCTTCTAAGGCAGCAATTTTTTCTTCTTTTATTTCAAGGGACTTCTTTAGAGTAGATTCTAATTTTGATTCCAAAAGTTTGTACCTACTATCCAAGTACAAAAAAACAGTTCATCATTGGAGGCAGATGTGAATGTCTATATTTTAGCTTTTTAAATGGTGGGTTCATAAATATATTATTTGTAATGAAATATTTTTTACAAGGAGGACAGTGCATGAATACAGTTTGAAAGTCAATCACAAACTAGGGATTATGATGAATTCTTGTACCTGAGAACCTTCGTAACTAAACCAAATAAAAACCTAAAGTACATATGTGAGAAATTTTTATCACATTGTCTTTTACTCTAATTTATATATACATGTTTTCTGCTCAACCAGTTTTTAAGTTCATTGAGAAAAGAGAACAAATCTCATTTTGGTGTTGATTTGAGTAAAGAGACACTTTTTTTTTTTTTTTTTTGCGAGTTATAGAGATAGAGAGAATGAACAGGCAGGAAGAAGGGTCAGAGAGAGAGGGAGAAGCAGACTCTCCACTGGGCAGGGAGCCCAATGTGGGGCTCGATCCCAGGACCCTGAGATCACACCCTGCCTGAGCTGAAGGCAGACGCTTAACCAACTGAGCCACCCAGGTGCCCAGGAGACATTTTTAAATCATTTAATGAATCTAACTTTGGATATGTTGAATGTGTGATGCCCAAGTTGCTTCTAGACTGTCCACACGGAGATGTCTACTAAGTGGAAAATAATGTGGCTATCAGGTAAGATGATGAATGGCAATGCATAGCATTCAGAATAAATGATTAAGAGGCCTGAAAACAGAACCCAGGAAACTATATTAAGAGAAGACACAGGAAAAGAGCTGTTAAAAGACAAGAGTGACTGCTGAGCACTCTATTTGTAACTCTACCACTAAATTTACTTCGTTGCATTTTATCTATTTATACATGCAAACCCACAACTTAGACTATCTATTCCTTGATGGCAAGAATGTTTTAATTGTATCTTAAAAGGGTCAGAGGGAATGACATTAATGAGAAAGATGAAAAGGATGTAATTAGGGACATCCTCTGAAATTAGCGGTAAAGACAGATGCAGATATACATAAATTCCAAGGGGATGGAATGTTAAAGGAATTTATGTCTGTGAGTTTTATTTTCCTTGTGACACTAAGGCTAACTTAATGATTGAGAAAGAAGCTCAATCTTAGTGGCTTAAGATACTTCTTTTCCTGATCTACCAAATCTGATCATGGTCTTAATTCCAGTTCTTAAAAAATTTAGTTCAATATATACCTTTAACTCCATTTATAATGCTTTCATTATATACATAAATGTGCAGGTTAATGAATGCATCACATCTTGTCTAGATTATTTCAATAGCTTCCTAACTGGTCTCTGAACCTCCAATTTGCCCCCCCCTTTTTTTAAAGATTTATTTGAGAGAGGAGGCAGAGAAGGGCAGAGGGAGAGAGAATCTCAAGCAGATTCCCCACTCCATGATTTGGAGCCAGAAGGACTCTGAGATCATGACCTGAGCCAAAAGCAAGAGTTGGATGCTTAACCAACTGAGCCACCCAGGCACCACTGCCCTTTTTCTAATCCATCTTTCATGTCACTATAAGAATTACTCAGTACATCTCTGTGCTTTATTTCCATGGAATGCCCTTCTCTACCATTTCCACCTTGCAAATTTCAGTCATTCTTTAAGGTTCAGCTGAAGCATTATCATTTCTCTGATGCTTGATGATCAGCAAATGATAAGAGCTCAATAATACTGTCAAGTTGTTTGAATTAAGATTTGGGAAGAGGTGCCAAATTAATATGAAGTACTCATCTACAGGTGGGCTCTACATGGAGTACTGTTTTCCCCCTCCCCTAACTAAGTGTCTTACAAATGACACGTAATAAATCTATGTCAATAAAGAAGTGATGCATATTTAGTATCTATATTAAGAGGTACTCAACTGGCCCTTAACTATCTATTTAACTCAAATAAAATAATTTCTCATGAAATAGCTATATGAATAATCCAATTATGGTTGCTTGAATTCAGTGCTAGAATGAATGCCTCAAATTATTTCTATTTGTTATTATAGAACTAATCTTTGAGTTTCAATCTATTCTATTAACTCTGAATATTTTCAAAATTACATAAACAAAATCCATATAACCAGCATTAATTTTTCCCATATACATTTAATAAATACTAGAACACTAATATTAGACAATAAGATACAAATATTATAAAAATTCCAATGAATTAAAATCTAGACTACATAAAACAGTATTTTTAACAATACCTACTTCTAGTCTAGCTGGAATCACTTGGCTGAATGGATGCTTAAAATAGACTACCTGAAAATCTGTCTGACAGACTGTAATTACCATGGGAGAAAAAAAATTTTTAAGCTTGTATTGATCACTCTCAAAATTAAAGGCTATATAAAGTAATTTTTATTCTGTTTGTCAAGACTTATTTTTCCACATTATTTTTATACCTTAATTACCTCAGTATATCTTCCTTTGTTTCATATTCTCCTCCAACTCTCTTTGTCTACTTTTAGCACACAAAATACATAAAACAACTGATGTACACAATTCAAATAAAAAACTAACTTTATATTTCAAGAGAGGGGTTTGTTTGCTGTTAATATCTCATTCTACTTCCATAGGTAATTACAGCCTCTGGTCTTCTGCTAGCTGGGTGGTGTCCTGTTTTCCTACTATATCGTAACTATTTATAGTAATATTTTAGCATTTTTTTCTTGTATCAATATTAGGTTGTATTTATCTGGGTTTTTACTTCTTTTCTTATAGAACTTTCTCTATGGGAAGAAAGGAACCAGAAACAGAGTGAAATACAGATATTCTATAGTTAGTACAGGAAAGAATATTTGAGCAAAAAAATAACAATAATTTCAACTGTTTACCAAACAGACTTAATACTCACCTGTCATCAGTACTTTGCTCATCATGTAAGAGTCGCTCTTTATTTAACCCTATCTTCTCAAGCTCGTGAGTTAATTTTTCAAGATCATTATTCATTTGTTGAGTCTTCAATTTTTCACTTACCAAATCCTTATTTTAAAAGGAATGCAAAACTCACATAAGTTCATGACCGTGAACATCTAACAAAGTCAGCCAAGACTATAACTACCACTATCCAGGAAAACATTTAATTCAAACCAGGAAAAACAGAAATGTTGTTGAATTTTTCCTTATCAATAAAAAGTAGTTAAGCAACAAAATAACCTAGTTCAAACAATATGGTTTTCCTTTTTTTTTTTGCTAATATTTCTTTTTAACTTTTCATGTTAAAACTAAAAGGAAAAACTCTACTTGTGAACACTTAAGGTTTGAAAACTGTGAGAAAAAAGATACATATCCATTAACTTTTTAATAATGAGCTAGGACTTCAGTGCATATTTCTTCCTATGAAAATATGCTGGATGTAACACCCTTCATACACCACAAACACCCCTCTGCCACTGGAAGAGCCCTAAGATACTGATCTAAGGAAAAAGGGCACATTCTTAGAAGTTCAGACACAAGGAACCTGTCATTCATGACTGTAGGACTGTACAAGAACAGAAAAAAACCCAAAAAGTTAATAATGGGTCCCTCTCAATGTCTCTTTAGCAGAAATGCAGACTTCCTGATATGACTTTCTGCCAGAATGGTAAGAAACTTTTTAATTCAAGTTAAAAGGAGTACCATGTATAGTATAGCATAGGGATAGCAAAAAAAAAAAGAGCCAAGCATGCTGTCTTCTAATCTATACCATGTTTCACAGGACCTACCACCAATCAACTCCTGAAAGTTTCACAACTCTTCTCAAAACACAGATCCATGTAACTACCAATTGTTCAGTGTTGACTCTTAAATTCAACCTGATTTGCATTCTCAGGCTTAGAGGTCAAAATTCATTGGATTTTGGAGTGTGAAAGATCTGTACTTGATTGCAGTAATCCAATTTTGCCATTTGTTAGCTGTGTGATCCTGAGTAAGTTACTTAGTATCTCTAATGCTTTCTAATCTAATGGAAGTAGTATTTATAGAGGATTAGTTGTAAAAATTATAGAAATATACATAAATATAACTTATGAAGCACTTAGTCGACTACTTGGAACATAGTTAGCATTCAATAAATAGAAGCTGTCATGCTTTCTATCATACTTTAGCATTTAGTAACAGTTTTGATCAAATATTTTAATATTATTTTGAAACAAGATATAAAATTACAATGTAAAAGTGAGATACCACATGGAAATCTTTTTTACTACAATATCTTAAAAATAAAATTTACATGTACTTCTTGGTATAACAAAAGTAAGAAACTTAGAAACTGTTTCAGGTTCTAATTCCAAATTTCTACTTTGAACCATAAACAGATGATACAAATTTCTGATGGGTTCCAATAAAACTTAACAAAGTCCTGAATTAAAAATATAAAAAGGATTTGCCTTAAATTTAGGTAACTATATTTACCTCTCGTAATGTAACCAAAGTTTTTATATCAATAGTTGCTCTTTTCACAAGCTCCTTATTTTCCTTCTCTAATTCTTTCAGACGAACACAGGATTCTTTATAAATACTGATCTCTTTGAAAAGAGTTTTGTTTTCTTTTTCTAAATTTCCAATTTTCACATTATTTTCTTCTAATGTGGTATCTTTTATTTCTGCTTGTTGTCGGAGTCTTTTATTTTCCTTCTCCAGTTGCTTCTTATCCTTTTCCAGTTGAGAAGTCTCTTGCTCTAATGATTTATTTTCTTTTTCTAGCTGTTCTAGTCTTTTGCTAGATATTTTTAACTCTTCTAGGTTTTTCTGCAATGTTTGATTTTCCACCTCTAAGTCTTGTAGTTCACTCTCTAATTGTTGAATCTTTTTATTGCTGTTTTCTAGAGCTTTCTGTAGCCTTTGATTTTCTGTATCTAAACCCTGGTAGCTAACTTCTAAGCGTTCTGTCTTCTTGAAAGATGCTTTCATGAGTTCCAAACCCTTCTTAAGTTGCTCTTTTTCACTTTCCAGTTCTTTATTTTCTAGTTGTAGCTGAGCCATTTTCATGCTGGCACACTTCAAAGATTCCACATTCCTTCGCAGTTCTAAGTTTTCCTCATCTAGTTGGGAATTTTCTTTTTCTAGGGATTCTAACTGAAAAGTAAGGTTTTTAAAGCTATCCAGTGTTTTTTTTAACTTCCTGTTTTCCCTTTCTAGCTCTGAATTTTCTTGTTCTAAGGCCTCAATTTTTTCACAAGTAATTTTTAAATTGGTTATCTTTTTCTGTAACAATTCATTTTCTTTCTCAAGATGATGCAACTCATTTTCAAGTTCTTCTGCTCGTTCTCCTTTTTCTTTATAATGTTCCAATTCTTTTCTAATTTGTCTTTTTTCAAACTCAATCTTGCTTAGCTTGCTACTTGTTTCTTTGATCGATTCATGGAGAATTTTATTTTCTTTTTCAATATCTTTCACCCTTGCTTCAGCACTTATCTGGGAGCGCTGCCTTAAGGAAGACACAGTTTGATTCAGATGTTCATTTTCCTGTTCCAATATTTTAATCTAATTACAAAGAACAAAGGAGGAAATTAAAAACTTAAGTGAGCATAAACTAAATATTTTTAATTACAGTTTTTCCTTTCCAAAAAATAACAGGGAAGTAAAAACATAAAAGGGTGCTAATTTCTATCTTACTTTTAATTCTGACAAATATTTACCGAAACCCCTTGTGTACATGTACTGCCAGGTCATTAAAGTTCTTTCTTTAGTGAGTTCATAATGTAAAGAAATGGTTAGGAGATGTATTTAATATTAATCAAAGTGATCTTCAGATTATTCAGTTACATGTTTCAGATTCAAATAAGAACACAGGTGAAATGTAAACAGATATCTCTTTATGAATATAAGGTTTTATTATTTTAAATAAATTTTGCAATGCATATACACAGTGGTTTCTTAATAAATATTGCTAAATCTGTATGTATATTTGTGGGTGTGTATTCATTCCCCTAAGAATTCTAATTTGAAAACATCAAAATAACTAAATCCTCTGGTATACTTGAAAACTAATCCATTCAATTTATATCATGGCCTAATTCTGTGGTTCTCAAAAGTCAGTGTTAAATAATCCCCTGAGAACCTTGTAAAAATACAGATTCATGCTTAGCTCTAGAATTTTTATTCTGTAGCTCTACAGAAACCTGTATTTTTACAGGTAGCCTGAGGACTACACCTGGATAATATTAAAACAAATCATTTTAAAAGTAACAAACTTCAAAATAGCAAGTTAATCAATATATACAGCTCTCAGTTTCCTAAAGCATAAAATGAGAAAGACCAATAAACACTTGGAAGCAAATTAGAATGCATCCTAGAAGTAGCAACTGCATCTCCTTTCTTAGGCAGGGTTGGAGTACAAGATGCATTTCTCCCCAACTCCACTCAGGAACTTTGTAATCTTCAGTCCTATTCCACAGACATTTGAAAGCACAGGTACTGCAACATTTTATACCAGATAATTATTAAGCATACTGGCCATTTAAAAAATTCTAAGCTTTCCCTTCAACTTTCCTAAAATACACAGGATAGAAAATGAAGTAAAACCATAGTTACTCTAAAATTTAAGCAATTCTAAAATATTTCGCTTTCATGTTATAGGAACATTTTTTTGGCTTAAACTTTAAAATAACTTTTGTTAATGCACTTCAAAGTAAATTGCTTAATAGGAAATTTATGAACCTGTCTCTCTGAATTTTCTCTAAGTGTTTCAATTGTTTTTTCAAGCTGAGCTTTCTCCTTCATTAGATCCTTGCTTAAATTCTGACAATTCTGAAGACTTTGCTTTTCTTGAATAATCTCATTTTCAAGAATTTCAACCTAGAGAAAATTAAATAAAAAAACAATATATCATTAAATATCTTAAAACAGTGGAAACATGTCAAAACAAAAAATTTTCAAATAAAAAATGAAATACAGTTTTAACATTCAAATGGTGAAATTTAAGAACTGAGTGGAGAAATTCAAGTAATATTCCATGCTACTTTTATAGCAGCTGTATAAAATATGCAGACATGACTATCTTTCTTAACCCGTACATCTTTGAAGGGTACATTTCTACTTCTAAACACAAAGATAAATCCAAATGAATATATGATAATTATGTGCTACATGAAGACTGTACAAATCTTATTGAGAAGACTCTTCTGGCTTGGGGAAATTTATAAAGTAAAACTTTAATTACAGTCAAGTAATTTTACTGAAGGAAGAAAGAAGAGAATATAAATGCAGGAATGAAAGATGAGAAATAGTGATTTAAGTTTAATGAGGAAACAGGGATTAGGTTTAAAATAAAAAGGAAAGAGGGGGAAAAAAGGAGAATAATACTAGAGAAAAAAGGGCTGAACAAAACTCCAGCAAATGCTTATCATCTAGGTTTAAATTTATTTTTTTTAAGATTTTTTTATTTATTTACTTGACAGGGAGAGAGAGAGAGATCACTTGTAGGCAGAGAGGCAGGCAGAGAGAGGAGGAAACAGGCTCCCTGCTGAGCAGAGAGCTCGATGCGGGGCTCGATCCCAGGACCCTGAGATCATGACCTGAGCCGAAGGCAGAGGCTTTAACCCACTGAGCCACTCAGGCACCCTAAATTTATTTTCAATTACATATTTTAAAGATATGATAAAGTATGTGGTTAATAAAGATAAAATAGCAAAATTCCAGTTTAAATTATGCCAAATTGATTTTCCCATTATTATACGACATATTCAAACCAGGTAGTAAAAGAAAATAAAGATTTAGTTATATAAAATATTCCACTTCAAGTTTAAATATTAATTAAATCCTCATGTCAATAATGAAAAAGTTTAAGAATTTGAATAGTCTTACATAAAGCAAGTTGAATTTTTCTATTATCAATGGAAGATAGCCATATATGGAAGACCATCTTCTAGTAATATCTCAAAAGCATCAAGTCACAAATCTTATCCAGCTACTCAATTCAACATAAATATGTTCAGGAAGGTTTTAGTTATTAATTATGAATCCAGTTCTCCCATTAAAGACTGAAATATATGGGTAACAGTTATTTAATTAAACTCATTTTTTGTTTTACATCAATGGAATTCAAGTGAAACAGTTTACAAAAGACACCTTTCATAAAATGAATTTATAAAAAAAACTGCTAGAATCTGGGGCGCCTGGGTGGCTCAGTTGATTAAGCGAGTGCCTTCGGCTCAGGTCATGATCCCGGAGTGCCGGGATCGAGTCCCACATCGGGCTCCCAGTTTCATGGGGAGTCTGCTTCTCCCTCTGACCTTCTCCCCTCTCATGCTCTTGCTTACTCTCTCTCTCAAATAAATAAAATCTTAAAAACAAAACAAAACAAAACAAAAAAAACCGCTGCTAGAATCATTAAAAATTTGTTAGAATTCAAATCTAACTTTAAAATCAAATTATAATTTCCAGACCCAATTATAATGATAACCAAAATAAAACTGTTCTAAACAGCCACTCATACTTTTATACTATATTGTCAAATGCTTATTAAGATTATTTGATTAATGGATTATTAAAGATGATGCAAAAATGTTTTAAAAGAGTAAAAATCTGGTAAAATAATCAAGGAGTCAAATAAATGCAAAATGTAAAATAACACACATTATCTAAGGCAGTGGTTCTCAACTCATGGTTCCAAAAAACCAGGAAGACCGTCACTCAGGAATTTCTAAGAAATGAGAATTCTTTGCTCTTACCCTAGCCCAGACCTACTAAATTAGAAACTGTGGAAATGGGACTCAACAATCTGTGTTTTAACAAGTCCTGAACGTGACTTAACATACTATAGTATGTTATGCATACTATAGTTCAAAAACCACTGGTCTAAAGGTTAGGGAGATTTTCATAAATGTCCACAGGTAGGGAGATTTTCATAAATGAGTCTAGAAACCCAGAATCTATAAAGAAAAAACTAGACATGGCTGACTAGATATAGAAATAAAAAGGATTACATAAAGACGTACGTATAAGAATATTTACTACAGTATTATTCACTGTGATCAAGACCTAAAAATAAAAGTGAAAGCACATACCAGGGAGCAGATGTGATGGGAGATATTCATGATAAAAATATCATATATGTTGTCATGATACAATTCTATTTACCTACAATATACATATGTGTGTATGGAGAAAGATAGAAATAAATTATGTGGTCTGTTGCACAACTGGAATATTTCTGTTAAACTAAAACCCAGTGAAAATTCAGGTTACATAATGCCTAAATTGTGGTCCTTAATACCATTTAAGGAACAAGGGCTTTCTGGAGAAATGGCTATCTCCAGATCTGGGGCAGGAAATGTTTTAGAGAAGCCTATTATGACAAAAGCACAGAGGTTCACAACAGGTGCTAAGGTTGTGTCACAGGGATTCAGAAAGTAGCTTAAAGAGGTAGGATATAAAAAAAAACAAATGCAGTAAGATTGAAACACTTCAAATGTTTTTAAATCCATGAGTTCAAAAAGACACTAAAACAAAAAATTCACTCATTAATTATCTCAGGATATGAGAGAACCAATTCAATACCAGGGAACTGGTAAATAAAGGGAAAGCATCAAACATTCATCCTGCTTCTCCCATGTGAGCTCCTCATCAGAATTTTGCAACCTCTGTTGAATTAGGGGATCAAAGCAAACCTTTTCCATGACCAAAAGAAAGACATCTAGACATGTACCTCCTGACTGAAAGAGACTCCTTATGAATATTCTTACTAAAACCTCAATTTGAACCTGATTAAACCTACAGATAAAATAAGACCGACTGCGAACAAAAGAACTTGCGAAGTGACACAAAAAGGATGCAATAAGCAAAATCTAGATTGTGGGAAAACTAGATCAAACAATTTGGTTTGTTTAACAGAAAAATTACTAGGCAAAAAGAGTAAACCTTACACTAAAAAAGACAATAGACATCAGTATTATTAGATGAATTAGAATATGATTCTAATTTAGATTTGAAAATGCAAAAAAAAATTCCAATAGAGTTGGAGAAACCGAAATGCTAACCAAACTCTATTAAATTTTTTTAAAAGATTTTGTTTATTTATTTGACAGAGAGAGACACAACGAGAGAGGGAACACAAGCAGGGGGAGTGGGACAGGAAGAAGCAGGCTTCCCACTGAGCAGGGAGCCTGATGTGGGGCTTGATCCTAGGACCCTGGGATCATGACCTGAGCCAAAGGCAGATGCTTAACGACTGAGCCACCCATTTTAATAGGCGCCCCTCTATTAAAATACTTAAATGTGATAATGTCACTATTCTTGTTTTTTTTTTTTTAATTCCTTAGTTTTAAGAGATATATAATGAGATATTTTTGGTGAAATGATACCACACTGAGGATTTATTTCAAAATCATCTAATGGTTGTGCGGAGAGCAAACAAGGGTAGAAATAAGATTGGCTATAAGTTAATAATTGTTGAAGCTGAATGAGTATAGAAGTTCATTCACATCACATTTATGTATGTTTGAAAATTTCGACAAGTTAAAATAATGAGAGTACATTAAAAACTGGAAAACAAATGTTCAACCACAGGGCTATTTATACTTTTACATATATTCTTTAATTTACATTGAATATTAGTTTTTATTTACCTTTTTACTTAGTCTTTGATTTTCTTTTTCAATTTTCAGGATTTTGGAAGTGTTGCCTTCTGCAGAATCCATGGTACTCCGAAGTTCTTCTACAGTTTTTGTAAGACTCTGGTTTTCCATCTCCAATTTCAATAACCTGCTTGATGTTAACTCATTAACCTCATGGCCCAAGGATTTTTGTGGTGCTATAATGATGGAGAATGCTGTCACTGGTAAAACTATATTTACTCATTATTATTTAAAATAATGAGTGTAAATGTATTACATCACCTTGTCCTTAATTTTATAAAAAATTTACAGTTATACAAGATAAACAAAAAGAAAACCAGACAAAAGATGGGTAAATCTTGAATTTTTAATGCACCCATAAGCATTTTACAGGAAAAAAAAAAAATTTAAACTGAACAGACTACAGAGTTTCAGTTCTAGTTTCATGAGAAACTATCTGACAATGCCCAAGCCACTTTAACCTCAGTGAATCTTAGGTTACTTGTACAAAACATAGTTCTTGCTCTATGTGTCTCACAGAGTTATCGTGTGACTCAAAAAAGTATAAAGCATATCCTATGCCACATCTCCAAAAATTAAAGGAAGACGGTCTAAGGGGAAAAAAAGTCCCTATTTCCTAATACTGACTCTTAAGAAGGGCAAGACAATATACACTGATCACCTTGAAAAAGTCTTTCTCTAAAGAATCACTGATAAACTTGAGTATAAAAAGCAACATGTATACCATTTTGCCAAAAAATTATATTCCTAAGTAGATTTTAACATAATTACATTTTTTTAAACTAAGAAAACTCAGTTTCTAGTTCTATATATGATGCAAACCAAAAATCATTATTTTTAAAAACCCTAAAGCAGATTTATTAAATATTTTGATGATATAAACATCAGAATTTAAAGTGAAATATGATACCTAGATTCATTTTGAAATCTTAGATTCCAGGAAGAGAAATGGAGAAGTATGGGAAGGCATTTTAGGTCTATCTATCTTTGTGTATGTTTGAAATTCTGCATCATTAAGTAGAGAAACACACAAACATACACACACATGCACAAAACAACACATCCCCAACAAGCATATAAGCATACATTCTTTTCAAAATTAGGTATGGTAAAATATCCCCCAGACAGTAAGTAAAGAAAGCCTTAATCTTATTTCTAGCTTTTATTCTAGTTAGCATATTATTGTATAATTGAAAGCTTGTACAATGGATAGTCACTGACTTTTTAAACTCCATTAGTTGTCCAAGTCTTCAGTAAAACTTTACTTCATGATCTGTAGTCATGCATTTCAATTAAACAAGATTAGACTACAATACTCAATATACCTTAGTAATACTTTCAATACTATGTGTTCCAAAGATGCTTCAGATCAGACTATGAAGAATTAAAAAGGATGCTTACAACACAATTTTTAAAAGTAATCTCTATGTGTAACATGGGGTTTGAACTGAAGACCCCAAGAGCTGCATGTTCTACAACTGAGCCAGCCAGGTGCCCCACACATTTTTAACAACATGGGAGGCTGCCTACATTATAATCTTTGGTGAAAAAAAGAACCTGATTTTATATACACATTGATCTGATGATGTCTAAAATATCTATTTGTGTGTAGAAACATTTTGGAAGCAAATTTTTTGAAATGTCAAAAGTGCAGAAATTATTAGTGACTTTCATTTCTTCCTTTATTTTTTCTATTTTGCAAATTTTCCAGAAAACAATTCTCTTGTATAGTTAAAAAACAACAACAATAACATGCCACATTGAAATAAGTATTCAGGTCTATGATCCTAATAGGAATTGCAAAACAACTGTGATGATGATGATGATGATGATGAAAATAATAACAATAAGCACTCAAATGCCTACCATTTACCAGGTATTCTACTAACAGCTTCATAAGTAGTAATGAATTCAATCCTTGCAGTATCTCTACAAGGCATATACTATTACTGTTCCCATATAACAGATGAAGAAACTTAACTTTAGCAGTAGAAAGCATTTAAGTCTGAATTGTTTTCTTTATAACTCAATTCACAAAAAATACAGTAAAAAATTCCACAAATAGTTTAAGTAACACATCTCAGCATGTTCACTGCCTATCACCCCTTACTGTGTAGTGAATTCACATGGGGTCCCAGAATTTGAAATTAGGTTTTCATGTGTAAAATTAGGAAAAGCCTAATGGTAATAAGTAGGACGAGCCATCTGTAGAAGTTATTATCCTGTAAGCAACAGACTATAAGCTCTCTCAGGTCTATGTCTACCTTACCACTATATCCTCAGGCCTGATACAATATTTTACAC
This sequence comes from Ailurus styani, assembly GCA_002007465.1. Lineage (NCBI taxonomy): Eukaryota > Metazoa > Chordata > Mammalia > Carnivora > Ailuridae > Ailurus > Ailurus styani. The sequence continues at coordinate 1,498,498 of LNAC01000257.1, forward strand.
ATGGTAGATGCTTAATATCTGGAAGGAAGGAAAGCAGGTGAAATAATCTAACATTGGGTAACTGAGGAATTATGGAACTAATCTAATTCAAATAAATGTGACATGGGGATAATTTCAATAAAGTAAATCAGTATTAGCATACTCAAAGCTATAACCAAAACAAGGAAAAAAGAGCCAGAAGTTAAAAATTTATCTGGGAGTCTTTCATTATCTCTAGGGTAAAATTGGGCTGGACTGGTTGGTAGGGTATAGTGCTAAAATGGAATACATATATTGATGAAAGCAGCCATGAAGATCCTTAACTTGCTTTACACTGGCTACATACCTAAGAATTGTCCCATTATGTTTTTGACTTCCTATTTAAGTTTGTCTATAGTTAAAGAACAGGTTTACCAGCTAATATGACTTTTCTTCTTTTCTATTGAGTAGATGGCTTTCTTTCCTAAAATAATAAACTGGCATCCCAGCTTCCTGTGATACTAATATGAAACAGTGCCTAAACGACTGATCAAATCCGTTACTGTGCTCATAAAGTTGAGTTGTAAGATGTGCAAAGATAAGGACCAAACCCAGGAACATGAAAATGAACATATTAATTACTCTGAAATCGTACTTAGGGAGACATCTGGCCTTCTAGATATCTCCAGCAAGGGAAAATAAAGAATTGTTAAAAAAAAAACATCAAAAAATGTAAGCATAAATACAACTTCACGTATTCATTTATCCATTTAAATAAAAAAAAAATAGTGGGAATACCTTCAGAAAGTTCACTAGTTCTGGATATTTGTTCCAACTCCCAACCAAGATGTAATGATTCATCCATACTTTGTTTCTGTGCCATTTCTAAGGTCATATTTTCTTCCATTAATTCTTCAATCTTTTTTCTATCCATATCACGTTCCTTTTTTATTGCCAGGGAGTAGGAAAAGAAATGAAAGCTAACCAACAGTGCAATTTCAAGCTAAATACTCTATTACTTAAAACTTTTATCAGAAACTGAATAGTACGAGGATAAATTTTAAGTTCCTTAAAATTTTCACAGTTTGAGGGTGATAATGTTATAAGTATTCATACTGGTCACTATATTGATCAGCTGTCTGATATCCTTTTTTTTTAATTTTATTTTTAAGTAATCTCTACACCCAACATGGGGCTCAACTCACAACCCCAAGATTAAGAGTTACTGACTGAGCCTGCCAGGCACCCCTGTCTGATATCCTTTTAAAGTAATCCTTGGGAACATTGAAAACTCTTCTTTATATATTTCAATATATATAGTAAATGATTTCTGACCCAATACTAAATTTCAGCAAATAGTTTTTAATTTTTAAAAAATATTTTATTTATTTATATGAGAGAGAGAAAAAAAGAGAGAGAGAGCAGGAGCGGGAGGAAGGGTAGAGGGTGGGGGAGATAGAGAAGCAGACTCTGCGCTAAGCAGGGAGCCTGATGTGGGGCTCAATCCCAGGACCTGGGAGCATGACCTTAACCAACCGAGCCACCCAGGTACCCCTAGCAAATAGTTTTATTTCTATATTGTATTTTATTAATTTTTTTTAAAGATTTTATTTGTCAGAGAGAGAGAGAGAGAGAGAACAAGCACAAGCAGGGGTAGTGGCAGCCAGAGGGAAAAGCAGGCTCCCAGCCAAGCAAGGAGTCCCATCCCAGGACCCTGGGATTATGACCTGAGCCAAAGGCAGATGCTTAACCTACTGAGCCACCCAGGCATCCCTATTTCTGTATTTTAAAGGCAAATTTACACAATAGCTTATCAGGGTTTTTTCAAAGCAGAAGACAAAATTCATAATTAATACCACTCTGAAATAAAAGCAGAAATTTGGATCATTCCTGTTTTTATAAAGAACTGGAAACATCTAATTTGTTTAGCCATCTCTTCTCTGTTAAGGCCACAGGAACTAGTCATCACTGTCATTACGGTGAAATCAGATGAATCTGACAGATTTCCTAAGAAGCCATGCATGCAACTCTTCAAACTTATATAACTTACCATTTCCATATCATGCAGTTTAGCCTTTAGTTGTAAATTCTCTTTTTCTAATTCATGTAATTTATCAGAACGAGCTCTAGTTCCTTCTAATTGATCTTCCAACATGGTTTTTGTTTCTAATAAAACCTGATTGTCTTCTTTTAATTCCTATAAAAATTTCAAATAGGCTTTATTAGAAATATGTTATATGTTAATTTTTCAAAGCTCTGAAACATTAAAAAATCTTCATTGTAAAATAAGACATTCAGCTGTCTTTAGCAAAAGTTCTTTATGCAAGAGTAAAAGCTACTGAATAACAGAGATACAGTTGATGTTTTCCTGGTTTCATTTTTTTCCCTCAGAATTTAACCTATATTATGCAAACACAATACTCAGTACTTAACGCAAGGATGAGTAACACTACTATAATTTCACATAAAATTGTCAGGGTATATTTAAATTTCTTAGTCACAAGGATAAGGAACTAAGTGCAATAGTCTTTCTCATATTTAAGACACAAATCTCCATAGAATCAAGGCTAATTCTTTTTTTTTTTTTTTTTTGCTGAAATAGATTTAAAGATTTCTCTCTACTTAAACTATAACTTGAAGCTGAAGCATTGGGTTTTTGAGTAAAATACCAATATTTGAGCTAAGACTCACATAGATGATAAACTAAGGCTCCTATCAATAAACATTTTATATCAGAATCTTGAGAAAATGCTTAAAATCCATACATATGTTTTGAAGACATGTGCTCAAAAATCTCTCTTCCTAAACTACATTTCTGTGGTTTATAAACTAAAATCAAAATAAATTATATTAAAACAGTGGCATTTATAAGGATCTCTTAACAGTGCCATGCATATACCATTTAAGTAAATGCCAAAGAATTAATAAGCACCTTGTCTTTGTTATCTACTGGGTCTATTTTCCGGTAACTTTCAGGCTAAAATGTTCTAACTACTTTCTCTTAAAATGTTTTCACTTCTTGATTTTGCATACTCCTTATCACCATACTGAAAGTGATAAAACTCTCCTCTGTTTGCAGAAATGAAGAAATTAACTGAGGAAGAAAAACAGAATGTAGAAGTGAGGATTGCCAAATTCTTGCTGTCAAATTGAACTTCTTGTAACACTGAACTGCAACCATTAAGTGAGAAAAGCTGTCTTTTCTACACACACACACACACACACACACACACACAGACAAGGGGAGATGGAGAGAGAGTGCTTTCTTAATCCTAGTTTAGTATTCTAAGTTGACCAATAATCAGAAACATGCTTTGCTTTCACTTTTAGAAACAAGTCTGAAATTAGTAGAAGTATATATTTTGACAGTGAGGGAAGGATTTCAAGTCTTCCTTACCTATAAAGCTAAATAAACGAATGAAAGAAGAACTCCAAACAGTTCAATAAAATTAATAATGTCCAGAGTTCCCTTTTTACAAGTATAAGCAATATGCTGATCTACCATGAAATAAACACCTAAAGTATTTATAATCTGTTAAACATTTCAAAAATTCCTTAAGTTTATCATGTGCATTTTGAAAAACCTAAATTTTAAACAAAATAATTGTGAATAGCTTGAACTATGCAACATACCTCGACTCTTGCCTTATAAAATTCAATATCGTGTAGTCTTTCTTTATATCTGCTGACTTCACTTTCAAGTTTATCCACTCTGATTGCTTTTTCTCGAAGTGCATCTAATTCATCTCGGTACATTCTAGCAGAACGAGCATCCGAAAGCAAATTCATATTCTAAATATAAATAAATATTAGTATTTTCAATATTATTTTCTATTTTCAAATTGAGAATCTCTGGTTGCACAACTCAACGAATTTTCTAAAAAACCCCCAATGAACTGTATCCTTTAAAAGTGTGAATTTCACAGTATGTAAACTATACCTCGATTAAGCTAAAGTTTTTTAAGATGGAGAGATATAAGGAAGCTACTGATGATGGCCGGTACTGACGACTGCTACACCTCAGCCAGGGGCTGCACTGCCACCCTGGGCAACTTTGTCAAGGCAATTTCCGAAGCCATTTCCAAAATCTACAGCTATTTCACCCATGACCTCTGGAAAGTGACTGTGTTCACCAAGGCTCCCTTACCAGGAATTCATTGACCATTCTGTAAAGACCCCCACCAGAGTCTCCAGGCAAAGAACCCAGGCTCTAGCTGTGTGGCTACCACATATGAAAAACATTAAGTGGATAAAAGTCTGTTAATAAATAAATAAATAAATAAATAAATAAATAAATAAATAAAACGGGAAGACATATGAAGCCTTTTAAAAAATCAAGAATAGAAATTATTTTAAAATATGTTTATATGCAAATACAAACATGCTTACATATAAATTTTTAAATAATGGTCACTACTTAGGAACGTAAAAACTACTCAGCATATTTTAAAATAAGTTAACCTCTAGGTAACATAACCATTTGAAATTAATTTAAGGTGCAAAAGTTAACTTTAAAATACAGGATAGTGAAAACACAGAAGAGGCAAACTGTGTCACTAAAGTTGATCATTAGTTACTTTAGAGAAATTATGTTTCTATCCAAATGTGTTATACCAAAATCCTGCAGAGTTTTTCTAAACTTCCAAGTGAATATTAGTTGCATATGATTAGTGCTTATCTTAATAACATTTTAGACAAATATCAAAAATTCAATCTTTAAAAGCTCTCTCGTAATCCTTTAGAACAAGTTATCAAAGTATGACCCAGGGACAGCTGTGGGTCCCTGAAACCCTTTCAGGGAGTTCATGAGGTCAAAAACATTTTCATAATAACACTAAAACATTACTTGTTTTTTTCATTCTCATTTCTTATGAAAGCGCAATGGAGTTTTCCCGAGGCTACATGGCATATGATATCTTAATAGACTGAATGCAGAAACAGGTATGAGAATTTAATAGTCTTTAATTAAGACAGGCATTAAAGACATTTGTAAAATGATTTTAAAAAAAGAGATTTGCAAAAATGTAGAAGAGTAGCATTATTCTAATTTGTTTTTGGAAAATAATGGTTATAAGCATTTAATTTTTATGTTAACATGGAATAGGTTGAGTATTATTTTTAAATAAATATTGTTTTAAATTCTAAGTTTTAATTTCAAGTACAAAAAATACCAGTAGATATAATCATCATTAATTTTTAATAGTAGAAAAGAGCCTTGAGACCAAAAAAGATTGAAACCACTGTTTTACAGAGAGCACACATATAAAAAACCATGCTACCAAGAAATAGCAGAATAGCAGTCACAGCATATCTAGAAATGGAGATTATGATTCCCAGTCTCATTCATCTGAAAAGGTCCCAGTTTAGGATTCTGTAAGTGGAGTATTCTCTGAATTTAAGATAGCAAGTTAGGGAAAGTAAGGAGAAGAAATAATTGTCTAGCCTTACAACAATCCTTACCATTTATGGGTAAAAGAAGACTTCATGCCTACCTTCAAATAAAAATGAAACATTAAAACATTAAAAGAAATGAATTCTTAAACAATCTTGGTTCAAGATGAAAAAAACCCACAAAGCTTTAGTAAAATAAAAGTAACCCTTAAAAGGTAAAAAGTTTTGATTTCACTTAAAAGGTAAAGAGTAAAAAATTAAAAAGTATTCTGTCATCTGTAAGTTAACATAAAGCACTATCAGAGACCAGAGACTTAGGGAGATACACATTAAGCACCACAGTTTGCAGCAGAGGTGTTCCAGCTTCCCAGCCCATGGAAGCCAAATACATAAAAAGAGAAACTTGCAACTACCCCAAACCTAAGAGACTCCTTTGAATTCTAGGAAAGTATGAACAGCGCTGATATAGAAAAAGTAAAAAAGTCCAAAGACTTTGATTTCCAGGGCTCTGGCAGTTTTGGGACAGAAAAACAATGAAAAGGTCATCTTTAAGCCCCAGTAACTTCATAAAACATTAAGGTAGAGGTTATAAATTTTAAGCAGAAAAATCAATTTCCAGTTACTTACTAGTCCCATATAATAAAAGTTTCAGGTACAAACCTCTTGTTGCAGCCTTTTTAGTTCTATTTCCATTTGCTCAAGTTCTTGTTTACAGTCCAACAACTGTTCAGTCTTTTCCTCCCTTAAATGAAAATTTATTAAATAATCAGTTTACTGTTTTTGAAAACCATGATCATCATCTGCATTAATACAAATGTATTATCATTACTGAACATCTAGCTGAAAATCCTATTAGCCATCCGCTAAGCCGGGGGGGAGGGGAGAGAGACAAAGAAATGGATATTACAAATGTATACGATTACATGTCATCAATCAGATTCCCCCTTAAAATTCCCCAAAGGCTAATAACCTCAGTGACTGACATCCTCTAAGTTTATAAGGTAGTTTCTCTCTCTTCATTTTTTTTTGTCATCCCCCACTCTCACCCTCCCTTTTGTCTTTCTCCCTCTCAAAGACAAATACACAAAAGCAAGGCACTACTATCTGGGTCTGAGTCTTAAAGGATCTCAAACTATTTCCCACATTTACCGTGGTCTAAAGGAAAGTATACACTGCTACACAGATACATAAAATATTTATATCCCTATTGGTTTCCTCCCAGTAGTCTATAAATATCTTCAATTTTCTCCTATTCTTTTTCTTCTTCTTACACTCACTACTTTACTTCTCCCATTTTCTAATGCCCTTTCAGAGCCAAGCTGCTCAAACTCAAGTTTCCATTCATGAATTCTACTTTTCCACCTTCAGTTCTTTAATAAGAAACAGCAAATGTTCATTGTAGAAAACAATCCACTGCTGACATCTCATCATACCTATACTTCTTTTTTGAGAACCATAATTTTTAATGAAGAAATAGTCCCTTTCTGAATTCCATTTTTCACTGTATGAATAACGTTTTGGTAAATAAACCTCAGTATGCGTAAAACACTGTATGTTTAGGGGCACTTGGCTGGCTGAGTTGAAAGAGCTTTTGATGCTTGAACTCAGGATCATCATGAGTTCAAGCCCCATGTTGGATGTACTTTACTTAAAAAACAAACGGGCGCCTGGGTGGCTCAGTGGGTTAAAGCCTCTGCTTTCAGCTCAGGTCATGATCTCAGGGTCCTGGGATCGAGGCCCGCATCGGGCTCCCTGCTCAGCGGGGAGCCTGCTTCCCCCCCTCTCTCTGCCTGCCTCTCTGCCTCCTGTGATCTCTCTCCCTCTGTCAAATAAGTAAATTAAAAACAAAACAAAACAAACAAACAAATAAAAAACAATGCACCCCACTCTCCCCCCAAAAACCCTGCATGTTTCAGGCCAGATTTATAAAAGTACATTACATGTTTAAAGGTTCTTGATATATACCATTAAGCAGCCCTCCAGAAAGGTCATTACCAATTTATAATACAATCGGAAGTGGATAAAAGTGCCTATATGAAAAACAATTTAATAACGGAAAAATGCTGTGTTACTATTTGAATTTGCATTTGTTTGAATACTAAGACAAACTTGAAGAAACGGATAGATTTCTAGAAATATATAAACTACCAAAACTGAAACAGGTATAGAAAACTTGAACAGACTGATAACCAGCAAAGAAATTGAATCAGTAATCAAAAAACTCCCAAAAAACAAAAGTCCAAGGCTAGATGGCTTCGTAGGCAAATCTACCAAACATTTACAGAAGAGTTAATACCCATTCTCCTCAAACTATTCCAAAAAACAGAAAAGAAAGGAAAACTTCCAGATTCATTCCAAGAGCAACACTGGGTGTTATATGTAAGTGATGAATCACTAAATTCTACTCCTGAAACCAGTATTACACTATATGTTAACTAACTAGAATTCAAATAAAAATTTGAAAAGAAAAAAAACCAAATTGCAAATTACATTTTTACTCTGCATGTTAATAAGCTAAAAGCAACTATAATTGTATATTATAATATATATAATGTATATTATAATGTACCATCTGTAAGTAAGTATGCTATTAGTTAACCTACATGTTCTCATTACAATTATTTATTTCCATTAGGTATAAGGCAACATCAACTACTTTTAACCACCATGATTTACATACTTCATTATTTTGGAAAGATCTGTCCCAACAAAAAGACTTAGAGCAAATGTTAATAAAAGAAATCTGTGAAGAAACACATTTTCAAAGGACAAAAAGATGGTATTGTATCTGGTATATTTATTTATTCATTAATAATATTCATTTACATTTTTCCAGTCAGCATAGGAGAAACCAAATTTAATCAATCTCTCTAAGTTGTCTGGGATTTTAATACACTCCATGGCCAAGTAAATTTCATTTAAAAATCAAATTCTAATATAGTGCAAAATGTTAAATGAATTCACAACCATCATTACAGTTCTAATTGCATGCTTTATCTAAAGACTGGAGAAGATTGTGCTAAATTATATGGCACGAACTAGTGTTCACTGTTTAGGCTATCCATTAACTGCCAGTCAAACTAATAACAGCAATCTCTTCACTAATTTTCCTGGTGCAGCTGTTTATAGAATATCCTGGGCGTGTTCACTTCAATAGATACATAATAGTGCAGACATCTACAATGAAAGCTGTATTTTTTTTTTGTTTTCAAATCTTCCTATAGACTGTATATTTTTTCTACCTTGCATATTCAATTACTTTCTTAAACTAACTGCTTTAAATAATCAGTAAATAAACTTAATTGTTATATTGTGGCTTTAAATGTTAAATCTACACTCTGAAGCCCAAATTCCAGGAAAACAAACCAAAAAGAAAAAAGCCCTAAACATAAAAATCCTTTGTTCTTTATAAAGTACAAAATAAAAGATCTCCAGCAGATACTGGCTGTGTCTTTACATGTGATCCACCAAGGAATGCTCATGTGACATTTACACTGATTTTTCTCAAATGAACTTTGAAAGTTAAATAAATATAATTTCATCAGCACTAACCAATCTACTTACCATGTCTAAGCCCATGACTCAGCCATTTTAATTACTCAACACAGACGATACACAACACAAAATTATTTTTTGTAATACTCTATGCCAACAATTCAGTCTTTTATAACATTAATTTTTAAAGAGCTAAACTTATTGACCAAATCAGTAGATGCCTTTTTTGGAATCCAGTTCTGATTTGATTTGAAATCCAGTTTTGGATTTCAAATTATATAAAATTAAAAAAAATTAAGGAGACCCCGATTTGTCAAGGAAGAACAATATTTTATAAAAGAAAGACCATTTTAATATAAGGAAGGTTGGAAGAACATAAATTCAGAATGAAGGAATCTTAAATTGATAAGATTTAGGATTAGGAAAACTTTATGCCAGTCTCCTTATTTTTTCTCATTTTGACAAATACTAGTGAAACTCTGACACAAGCTAGCAGTTGGAACAACTAATCTATATTCCATAAGCTGAAAAAACAGTTTTAGGTCACATTTGTGACCATGTAAATTCAATAAACCTTGAAAATCACCAACTTACAATTCCTGCCTAAGCCTTCTTATCTTTGCCTTAGCATCTGCCAGTTCCACTGACAAATGTTGTCGACTTTCCGTTCGCTTCATGCCTGGAGAACCACAGGGTGACTGTGCAGTTGAGGAGGCATGGGGTAAAAAATGAAGACCATCCCGTTCTTCAGAGAGTTCTATGATAGTCTAAGTAAATACAAAAATAAACAAACACAGAATCACTGTTAGTATTCTACATATCAGAGAACTAAACACATCAACACTATTCACTAAGTACTATCCTATAATACCAAAAACAATTCACTGGTCAAAAATATCTTAACTTTGTGATAGTTAGCTCTCTTTTTAAAAAGTTTCATGCAGGGGTGCCTGAGTGGCTTCAGTCGTAAGCGTCTGCCTTCAGCTCAGGTCATGATCCCAGGGTCCTGGGATGGAGCCCCGCATCAGGATCCCAGCTCAGTGGGAAGCCTGCTTCTACCCCTCCCTCTGTGCTCCCCTTGTTTGTGCTCTACCCTCTCTCTCTCTCTCTCTGTCAAGTAAATAAATAAAATCTTTTAAAAAAAAGTTTCATGCAACAGTTCATGGAGTAGTTATTTACTAGATAACATTAGAATAAGACTTAATACCTTTTTCCCCTTCCTAATTTTTTAACAAAGGAAATCAACTGTGGTAAAAAAACTACCCTAGACAGCAACTGTTAGAAAGGTGTAAAAGACCTGCAGACATAGGAAAGAAATCAACCCAAGAGCAGTATGACTATAATTATGCTGTCCAATATGGTAGCCAAGTAGCACAAGTGGCACACAAGCAGGAGGAATAGCAGGCAGAGGGAAAAGCAGGTTTCCCGCTGAGCAAGGAGCCCAATGTGGGACTTGATCCCAGAACCCTGGGATCATGACCTGAGCCAAAGGCAGACGCCTAACCAACTGAGGCACCCAGGTGTCCCTCTAATTACAAATTTAAAAGGTTAAAAATAGAGTTCCTTAGTCACACTACTCACATTTTAAGTATATAACAGCCACATGTGGTTACTGTGGTACTAGTGGTTACTGTATTGGACAGCGCAAAAATACAATCTCGCCACCATTGCAGAATTCCACAATATTGCTCTAGAATTGTAAACAGGGATCTCAGAGGGACCCAAGACAACCTCGGAGGTTTAGTTCAATCTCTTCATTCTGCAGGTAATGTAACTGAGGCACAGAGACTGATTTGTTGTCCATGATCACAAAACTCGTAGTAGCAATGCCAAGACTCCAGGGCCAGTCTCTTGAGTCCGTATCCTATGTTCTCTTTCTTGCAATATTAGTTGTAATCTGCATCCCATCTCAACATTTCCTTTATTCCTTTCTCTAGTCTTTCCATGGGACACGAATCTCATTCTACTTTCCCCGATTCTGAAATTTAAGGACCATTTAACCTATACTTACCTCAATCATATTCCTCCACTCCTCCAATTTTCCTCCTATTGGAAAATTCTCCTATTCTAAACCAATTTCTCAGCTTTTCTTTCAAACATCTTGGGCAAACAGAAATTGTCTTGGATAGTAATTCCAACTGTCTTACTCCAGGTAGAAGAGGTGGGGTAACCACCACAGGACCATGAAATCACCATTTTTGCTTTCTTATCACCAAGTCTTATAATGCCTTCACTAAATCATTACTTTTATCTTTCTTCTTTTTCTTCTTCTTTTTTTTTAAACCACCAACAGAATTCATTTCTTCATCCTTGGCGTATATTTTAGCACCTCATAATCAAGGTCTACCCAACTACTCCTTTCACAAATTCCAGTATCCCTACTGACAATCTATAGAACGTGACTTCTCAGTCCCATTTCTGTTTAAAACTCTACATCTGCTCCTTATTCAATACATACAGACTTTTCCAATGAAGGAACCATTCTTCTCTTGTGCCATGCCTCCTTTACTAGCATTACTCCCATGGCACCATACCGACACCTGAACCTTTCTGCCCAGATTATTCCTGGCTACTCTAGAGTTCTTACTCAGCATGAAACAACAGTTATGTGCTTAACTGTCATCCTTACTTTCTTATGTAACACTACCATGCCACTCGTTGACTACAGCCCACTCTTTGGGAAAAAATAAAGGGAATGAATATTTATAGGACTCCAGATAGGAGATTTTCCAACAAGATCTTATCCAATACTATAATCTACAATAGAGGTATTGTGTCTATTGTAAAACAATAAGGAAACCGAGGCTCATATAGATTAACTTAACAAAGTCACACATTTAATGACAGGTATAAGAGGAATTCAAATTCAAGTTTGACTCAAACACTATGTCACTTTCTTTACCTAGCAATATTTTTTTAATTCCTTCTCCACGGTGATAAACTCTAAAAGGAAAACAAACAAGAAAATACACAGTCCTACAACACATCTTGCCACCTATTTTCAGTTAAGCTCTTTTCAATGCCAATCAATCCTTCAGTTGAAAATCTTGCTGATTTCTTGACAAATTTCTCTACAATAACTGTTTTAAACATATTTCTTTTCTCTACTTAAGCCTACATGTAAACTGCTATTATCACTTCTGATGAATGACCTCTCCTCCAACTTGTCAAAGAAGCAAAACCACCTGAGATTAAATCCTCCATTTTTATGCATCTTTTGCTTCCAATACATATTCCTTATTTCTAGATTTCCAACTTCTCTCTTCCTAATGGCTTTTTTCTCCTTGATCTTCAAATATATACAAGGATCTTCTATCTAGGAAAGAAAAAAAGACCACATTTCCCTCTTGTTACCCTTCTACTTCTCTTTCATTGCTATTTTTGCAGGGTAGCTTATACATTCATTGACACTATTCATCTTATCCACCTACCCAGTATGCCCAGCCCAAGTGCCTGTCTCTGTGAATAGTGTTACTCGTAATCTCCATAGTAGTCCACACTCAATCTTCATGGAGTCAAGTTTTATTTATTTTCTTACTCTCTCCATTATCTTTAATCTTGCCTTCTAACATCTCCCGACTCTAATAATAATAGTGCTTGTGCATCGAACTTAATATTTGTTTCATGCACAAATAAATCAGAATTTTTTTGTTACTTTGTTTTTTAAATTATATGCTATCTTATATTTTTATTTACAATGTGGTTTTCCCCCGTAAATCTGATACAATTTTTCTCATACCTCCTCTGTATCTCTGATCTCATTTAGCATAGTACTGAGCCAAAAAACAGATGCTCAAAATTACTTAATTGAATGATTCACAAAATGGAAAGCTCGAGAAAAGTATGAAGACACGTACTACATTTGAACTTAGTATGTGGTATTACGAGATATCAAGAGGTTCCAGACGCCACTGTACAAGAGAACTATGCGCTGAGAAATATTTTCTAAAAAGAAAAAAGAAAGAAACCTGGCACTAAGAGTTAAGAGTATCCAGATGCATTGTCCATTAAAGATTATGTAGACAATTTGGTTTTTCTCTAATGGTAGGTTTCTTTAGCTCAAGGCATCCAAAGATTTTTTTTAAAAACCTAACTAAAAATGTTATTAAAGCATAATTTAATTTCATGAACCTTCTCTGATACTTCTGAACCTAGATACTCCACTAGCAGTTGTAAGTAATGTCTTCCTTCTCTAAATTCCTATAGTATTTAGATATATGATTTTTTAGGTGGTAGTTATTGCTTTCAAAATTTTATTACACTAAAGCAAAGCTGGAGGCATCACAATTCAGACTTCAAGTTACAGTACAAAGGTCTAGTGATCAAAACAGTATGGTACTGGCACAAAAACTGTCACGGAACAGAACAGAAATCCCAGAAAGAACCCACAACTATACAGTCAATTAATCTTCAACAAAGCAGGGAAAAATATCCAATGGAAAAAAAAGTTTCTTCAACAAATGGCGTTAGAAAACTGAACAGCAACATGCAAAAGAATGAAACTGAACCACTTTCTTATACAAACACAAAAATCAATTTGAAATGGATTAAAGACCTAAATGTGAGACCTGAAACCATAAAAATCCTAGAGAAGAACACAGGCAGTAACCTCTCTGACACTAGCTATAGCAACTTCTTTCTAGGTGTGTTTCCTGAAGCAAGGGAGACAAAAGCAAAAATCAACTATTGGGACTTCATCAAGATAAAAAGCTTCTGCACAGCAAAGGAAACAATCAACAAAACTAAAAGGCAACCTACAGAATGGGAGAAAATATTTGCAAATGACATACCTGATAAAGGGTTACTATATCCAAAATCTATAAAGAACTTATAAAAGTCAACATCCAAAAGATGAATAATCCAATTTAAAAACGTGCAGAAGACATGAACATTTTCCCAAAGACATATGGATGGCTGACACAGGAAAAGATGCTCAACATCACTCATCATCAGGGAAAACAAACCGAAACTACAAGGAGATGTCACCTCACACCTGTCAGAATGGCTAAAACCAAAAGCCCAAGAAACAACACATGTTGGCAAGGATGTGGAGAAAGGGGAACTCTCTTGCACTGCTGGTGGGAATGCGAACTGGTGTAGCCACTCAGGAAAATAGTATGGAGGTCCCTCAAAAAAGTTAAAAACACCCTCCGATCCAGCAATTACAGTACTAGGTATTTACCCAAAGAATACAAAAATACTAATTCAAAGGGATACATGCACCCCAATATTTATAGCAGCCTTATCTACAACAGCGAAACTGTGGAAACAGTCCAAATATCCACAGACAGACAAATGGATAAAGAAGACGTGATGTGATGTGGTGTGGCGTGGTGTGTGTGTGTGTGTGTGTGTGTGCGCGCGCGCGTGTGCACGCGTAGTGGAGTACTACTCAGTCATAAAAAGAATGAAATCTTGCCATTTGCAACAACATGGATAGAGTTAGAAAGTATTATACTAAGTGAAATAAGTCACTCATATGTGGAATTTAAGAAACAAAGCAAAACAAACGAGCAAAGGAGGCGGGGAGAGAGGCAAACCAAAAAACAGTTTCTTAACTATAGAGAACAAACTGAAGGTTACCAGAGGGGAGGTGAGTGAAATAGGTGATGGGGATTAAGGAGTACACTTCTTGTGATGAGCACAGGGTGTTGTATGAAGTGTTGAACTACTAAATTCTACACCTGAAACTAATATTACACTTTATGTCAACTAACTGGAATTTAAATAAAAACTTAACAAAAAATCCCAAATTATTTTATTAAAATAAATTCCCCACTAGATTGTAATGATCTTTGATCCTTTTTTGGCAGTTTGTCTGTCTGTTGCTCCCAAGCACTCTTAGCACAAGATCTTGCAAAAAGCGGATATTTATTAATATACACTGAAGAACACATGTAACATAAAAAGATATACCAAAGCTAAGAAAAAAATTGAAGAGACTTAATTCTACTTACAGAACTCCCAATTAAGGAAAAGAATCAGAAATGTGCTCAGTACAATCGTGGATTTGGGCAAAGGTTTATAAACAGGAACACAGGGGTTGGAATTGGACTTGGCAAATTGTTTAACTTCTCTGAGCTCAAGTATCTTCATTTTTAAGATGGGGTTATTGTACAGACTTAAGAAGACAGTATATTATACACATAACACAATGCTTGGCATAAAATAGTGATAATAAGGAGATCTTAAATTCATTAAAATCTATTTGGTTTGTAGTAAATGAAGAGGATTTAACACGTTACACAAAATTAATACAAAGTGAAGAGTAATTAAAAAGATTGACCAAATTACACTTTCTAGATTGAAATAAAAGAATTACAACAAAATATCAATCAAAACAGAAAAAAGGAACCTGTTTTGACAAGGAAGGGCGTCCCCCTGTGAGCAGCCTGAAGCTTCCTACTACTGATTGAAAAGTGATGTCCTATCCTTGCCATGCCACAAATGGAGGATATTTAAGTGCATAGATGGTGCCAACTTCAAATCCCAGAGTATTACTGCTCACCAGGACATACAACATGTATGGACAAAAAGGCCTGGAGCAGCCAATTAGCCTCCTTTGTTGATAGGAACCTTCTAGAATTAAGTGGTCAAGTATTAAGAAATGCATTGCTTAACTTAAAAAGCTGACAGTCTGGGCTCCTTGAAGACCCTCAAGGGAAGAAACAAAGTAGAAAGAATTCTAACCAATGTTATTCTAAAAGGCATCCCCCAAAGCTCAAATTTTCTAGGCAGTCACAAAGCTAGTACAGTCTACGACAGAACTGAGAATAAGGACATTTGAAAATTGCAAGTTAAAATAAGAGCCAGACAAAAAAGTAAACTGAATACCTTAGGGAACATTTACATGATGTGTTCCAGCAGCAGCATAAGTAGGGCCACCCATTAGTTCTCTTGCATTAGTGGCTATAAGCTACAGGGTAGCCCTGCCCAAGTCTGTCTATTCAACCTGGCTTGGACTGGCACAGAGCCCACCTGCACAACCATGAACATCAATGTGGGTGTCAGAGAGCAGTTTTATGAGAAAAGGAGACTCCTCACTGTGTCCACATCCAAAGTCCTCCTCTACTGGCTGCAGGTGGCAATGCTTCCACAAGCACAGTATGGCCTGGATCTTTGACACGTCACCACGGTGGACCGGATAGGCATGTTCCTGAGCCCCATCAATAGGACAGGAGCAAAGATTATGCCTCCAGCACTAGCTCTGCAGGTCAGGCTGTTTATTGCAAATCCTACTCTATTCCTTCAGCATGGTGCTTGTGGATAAGCATGGTATGAACAAGGAGCAATGTATCTCCCTGATGACACCTATGGCCCTCTTCAAACTGACACCTTCCCCTAAAGAGAAATAAATAGGTCTGTAAGCTGGAAAGGTCCAGATGTGTGTGTAATGGTTGATGTGATGGTTCCTCTCTTGGAAGTGCCATTTTTCTTTATACATAATGCTACACACATGGAAGGGCCTTAAAATATCCTAATGTACAGATTTTTATTTGTAATTTTTAAAGTCTTTTATTGTAAGTTTTCTTCGCACTTAAAAATGAGCACACTGCTTTTGAACTCTGAAGTGTTCCAAAAAATGTTACGAATATGATACTCCTTTTTTTCCTCCAGCATGGTAAATTTTGTAGAGAAATTAGAAACCACAACCATACACATGCTTTCGATGTGTTTATTCAGTGTGACATATAACTTTCTTCTGTTTTATTATTTATATAAAATTTTTATATAAAATATTTTGGAGGGAAAAATGTAATAAAATATTTTGAAGGAGAAAACAAAAGAGCTAAAGGGAAAATCCAAGAACTTGTTTCAATCCAATTGATTAATACAAAGTTATAGCATTTCTATATTGTATTTACATTTGTCTCATATTTTTCACATTTTTAAGGATCTTTTCTAATTAGTCCACTGGTGACCCAAATTAAAGAATTTCCCCGCTAGAAAACTGTTTAAACCAGCTAGCAACTTGTTTCCAAATATCTTGAGACAAGAGAAAGGCACCACTTTTTTTCTTGTTAAAAAAACAAATTCAGGGGCACCGGGTGGCTCAGTGGGTTAAAGCCTTTGCCTTTGGCTCCCCTGAGGTCATGATCTCAGGGTCCTGGGATCGAGCCCCACATCCTCCTCTCCCTCTGCCTACCTCTCTGCCTATTTGTAATCTCTAAATAAATAAATAAAATCTTAAAAAAAATAATAAAAAAACAAATTCGACGAAAATGCTTAATTAGGCAGGTTAATACATTTTAAATGGTTTTCCAAACAATCAGTATAGTGTTTTATATTCCTTAGTTTTGACATAGATCATATAATGACAAATATTTGTTCTCATTTCTCCAAAATAATATCCTTCTTCACTCCATATTAATTTCATGGAAGTGAGATCAAACAATTCACACATGCCCTCAGAAGCTGGAGGACACCTTATCAAAATACAAATAGAAGAAATAAAAAAAAGGAATGTTATAGAAAATTAATAAAGCAGTAAAAAAGTGCTAATATAAAAAGAAGATAAAGCACATGGGTCAAAACTCAGATTGAAAATGAAATAATCTAAGTATCTCAGGATAAGTTTGATATATATTAGGGACATTTTTTCAATTTACTCTTCCTTTGGTCTTAGGCTTTTTAAAAATTAATTGTTGCTCTAAATATTTATTTCCTCTCTTTTCTTCTCTTTTAATGCCTAAAGAAAAACTGAAAATCCCCATCTATAGCAACATGAAAGTTTTATTCAGGGGAAAAAAAAACCCTTTAGGAATTCCTTCTATGTAAGTCTTTCATTAGCCCAAAGAGTAATCAAATTCTCTGGAAATAAGCTCAAAACTGTCTCTTCCAGGGGTGCCTCAGTGGGGCAGTCAGTTAAGTGTTCAACTCCTAGCTTTAGCTAAGGTCATGATCTCAGGGTTCTGGGTTTGAGGCTTACTTTGGGCTCTGTGCTCAGTGTGGAGTCTACTTGAGATGCTCTCTAACATTCCCTCTGCCCCTGCCTCTCACGCTCTCTCTCTTTAATAAATAAATCTTTAAACACACACACACACACACACACACACACATGTGTCTCTCCCATGTAAATAGAACTGATCAAAGCTACACATTCTTCTGAATGGGAGAGTACTTTGGTCTGCTATTAACAAAATATTACTCACCATCACATGCACTGAAGTCTAGACTCCTGTAAAATTATTAGCTGTTTCCAGAATGCAGGCAAAAAACCTGGTGCAATTTTACTCTTTTAAAAAAGCAAAGTACTCTCTTACGGGAGCCTATAGTAATTCTTTTTTAAAATCACACCTCATTACTGACTACAAAAAATTGAAACCCTTTGTGAGACATTTTATTCAGAACACCTGTTATTCTCCTTTTATTAAACTTATTTTGCCAACCTCAAAACCTAAGGAATTAACCTTAAGCAAATTCTCATGCTTCGAGGCAATGATTTTTCCATTTGCATCAATAGTATTTTCAGTTTCACACTTTTGTACTGTTGCCAGAGCTGTGGGGATGACTTAAAAACACACAGGAACAAAATTAGAATAATAATTTAAAAGAAAGGAGAAAAGAAAATCTAAGTGCAATCTCTTTACTAGCAATTTGAGGCTCTTATCTACCCTTTTTGGTTCCTGTGTTGCACAAAAAACAGACATAAAGTACTTTATTACCTGTCCCTAAGAAACACAGTATCAATTTTGAAATCAGTTTTTTGGAAAGCAAACTTTCACAATATACTGAAAGAAAGTTACTAACCTCTGAATGTTCATCTCTCTCATCTATAAGTCTTTTTAGATGTAATGCCATATTTTTCAAGAGTGGTTCTATTTCCTCTTGAGACATATCAGTCACTTCCATCCATTGCAGATCAAACACATTTTCCTGATTATGGGTTACCTTTAGCAAAGCAACCAAAAAAAACCAATTTTTTAGAATGGCTAATACTTAAAAACTGATTTCATTTTAGTACAATATTAGCTCAAATATTATATATCCCTATCATAAAAATAAGAGAAGCAAATCTGATGCCTAAAGAACACCTGAAATTAATGAATGATGAAAAGGCTAATAATAAGAATTATTTTTACTAAATATAAGCTATAAATAAATTTCTATTTGTTTTCCTGTCAACTAAAAAGTAAAACATTTAATTCAGGTATTAGTAGGGGAAGGTAATATTGATATGTCTGACAACTGTTTTAATGAAATCAGTTGAACTTTTGAACTTTTCTTTAGGTAAGACTAAACTTATTGTGCTTGATTCAAAAGCAAAAGTTTTTTTAATCCTGTAGGATATGTGTTATTGCACTTTTACACTTGAAAAGCTACATTTTTATATAGTCTGAAGATGACACTATCACAGAACCTTAGGAGAAAAGGACTACTAACATAGATTTTTAAAAGAATGGAAAAGTTACATAAATGAAATACTTATTTCTTGCTTTCTTTTTCTCACTATAATTCTGATACTCTGCTTTAACTTTTACAAGAAACCTCAAAAATAACACTTCCAAGAATGATGGCAAATTTAGTAACTTGCAATACTTAGCATTTATTCAAAATAAAATACAAACCACAAAAATAGCATAAACAAACAAATGTATATAAGGGGAAACTACCAAAAAAAACCCCTGTATCTTGTGGAGTACTAATATGCTTACTGTTGACAACAGTATTACAGACAAGAGAGCTGGACTCTATGAATGCTAACGAGGAAGAAAGATGATATACACAATACAGGTTATTCAAATAGAGATTATTTTAAACACTACCAATTCTTACTATTCAAAATTTCTCTCCCTTTCCTTAGTTCTCTAATCAACATGTAAAGTATAACATGATCTACTTCTAAAAAGATTTCTTATGTGTAACATTAAAAGCACAAGACTAGATAGATGCAGAAATAGCTTTTAAAATCCATCTGTTAATTATTTTAATTACTTAATATTGCACAATATATCCTAGACTTAAGTTTTTATATGATGTTACAAATCACTAATGTGTTATAATTTAAGTAATATCTTCAATAAAAATTATACTGTGTCCATTCATTCAAAAGGAAATCACTGGAATGACTTAGTACTAAGGTTATCATCTTACCTCTCATTTTAGTTTTGAATTATAGGCAGTGATCCACTTTCTGCTGCTTCCATTTACAATACTGTTCATTCTGTGCTAACAAAGACATACACTTCATTCCTTAAACACTTTCTACCTAACATCCCTATGGAACAGTCCATGGTAGTTAGTTAGCACTGTGCCAGGAGGATTCGTTTAAGAACTTATTTCTAAAGAGAAGACGATAACTTGTCTAACAGCAGGGTTCATCTGTATCTGACCTTGATTTGTTCTTGCTTATCCTAGGACTTCAAGTATTTGGGGAGATATAAACACACCACAAACGTCATAAAAATTAGTATATAAAAACTATGTATAGGTTATTACCTCTTGAATATGTGCTGCAACTGCTGCTTTTGTATCAAAATCTAAACCTTGAATTCTTTCAATAAATTCTTCTTTTTTCTGACACTAAAAGAAATTAATAAAATGATCATTCACGTTTTACGGGCTATAGTCCTTAGTATGTTGTAAATAACCAAAAACTCAACAGGCCAAAAAACTTGGCTATGTTTTGAACAATACAATGAGGGTTTTGTTTGTTTTGCATTTAAATGGTCTAATATACTTACCTAATGAAAAGATAACAATTCAGAAGTATTTATTTAAAAAAACACAGCACTGAAAACTCATACTATTTTTATGCTGTAAAGTTCTAAAGCAGGAAACCATTACACAACCCATCTGAGGTCAGTACAATATTATTATGCTAACTTTACAAACAGAAAAGTAAAGAATCAAGAACTTGTTTCAGGCAGGATAAGTAACTTGCCAAAAAACACAGTGAGTCAGTGGCAGAATTCGGAATACAGCCAAAAAGCTCAGTCAGTCTTTGGCTATCATCAAACAAAACAGCCTTTCTTCTTAGGAAAAAAAAAAATTGTAAGCAATTTTTACTTCAAGCTTACAATCCATTCTCACATCTTCATCCTATCAATCTTAATAAAAGAAACCTACTTTTGAAGCCCAGTTCAACATTTATAAGGTATTACAATAAATATTTGATTTGTTTCTACCATAACATAAAGTTACCAGGGGCAAAATTTAAGAGTATATATACAAGAACGCATGTACTGAGTGGAATAAAGGCAGCAATTCTTTATTGTCTAACTCTATAAAATCTTTACATAAATTCAACATATGATGATATAAACCTAATCATCTTCTTTCCAGTCAGTACTGAGTAACAGTTTAACATGCATCTTAATATCTGTGCTTCCCATCTACATCTCTTAAACTGCAATCCAACTGCTGGTATATCTGTACTCTTAGAGCTACCAAATGAGAAGTGCATACAAAATAGACAGCACTGCCTTGTCTAGCTTAGTTGCATCTCCTGGGCCAATTATACAACTACAAGTGAAGAGAATATACTGACAAGAAGGAGAAATTGGTTCTTTGATCATTAAGCGAGGTTCTGCTTTATACTCTACATATTTATTATCTCAAATTGTAACATTCTATTTCCATTGCCTACAATTTAACTTAACACATTCCCATCTGTGCAATAGTTTTGTGTACTATAAAAACAAAATTATTAGAATGATATAATAATATTTAAAATTAAATTACTAAGAACATACAATTTCTAGCTGTGAGTAGGAAATCGAGTTTTGGGGGGATGGGATGAAAAATTAGTCAATTTAAAAACAAGAATTTTTAAAACTGTAAATAATGTTTGACAGGTCTAGTGAGAACAATTAAGAGTTGTTTTCTGATAGTATGTTTGTAGCATAATTAACTTTTTAGATATGGTGTGCCCAATTTTTAAATTTAATACTTCCAAAGATGTTGACCTACGTATAGTTTTTGAGCCAAGGAACAGATAAAATAACAAGGTTATGATGACTATGACTCAGTGGAAGGGTCTCCCAATTCAACTGCCATATCTTTGTCTGTCTTCAGTTTAAACTTAAACACATACACGTCCCTTTTCTAAGCCCTATAGCCACTGTTTCTTCACTTACACTATCTTTAGCTCATCCTTTAACCCAGTCTCAACACAAATCAATGAGAATTCTTCTTTTAGTCTTAAAATATCCGTAATTTCTACTAAATTGCATCTTTATTCAAACTCTGAAAGTTTTTAAGAATCCCAAATGTGCTTAATAAATAGGTTAGGCTTTCTTAAAGAATATAAAATTAAGGTCTAGGATATTGAGGGATAGAAAAGAGAAAAACTATCAAGATGGAAAAGATAATGAGAGAAGATATAACTGGTCCGAATAATCGGACCAAACTTTCTATATCAGTGTTGTCCAGTATAGTAATCACTAGCTATGTGTGGCTACTGAATATCAAAATGTAGCTAGTGCAACTGAGCAACTGTAATTTTCATTTTATTTACTAGTAATTAATTTTAATTTAAATAGCTTCATGTGGCTCACACTGGCTACTGTATTGACAGCCCCATTTTAGAGCATAAAGAAGTCTGGTGTTAAAAATAGACATATAAATAGCTTTACTTCCATCTATGAAGACTCTTGTCTTCAAGACGACTAGATAATCATCAGCAAATTGTTTTTCCACTTAAAATTAAGCTCTCTTTTATCTTTATATAAAGTTCTTAATGTGTTATGGGCACTAAAGTTATTTCTAACTCTATTATAGCAACTGATACCTAAGTCAGAAGGTTACCAAGATATTCCAAGAAATGTACAGAAAGAAAAGTGCAGAAAAGTTATAGGGGTTGGGGGAGCACCTAGGTGGCTCAACTGGTTAAGCATCTGACTCTGGATTTCAGCTCAGGTCAGGATCTCGGCGTCGAGCCCTGGGATTAAGCCCTGCCCTGGGCTCCTTGCTCAGCCCGGAGTCTGCTTAAGAGTCTCTCCTCTTCTCCTTCTGCTCTTCCCCTTGCTCTCTCTCAAATAATAGAAAGAAGAAAGAGAGAGAGAGAGAGAGAGAGAGAGGGAGGAAGGAAGGAAGGAAGGAAGGAAGGAAGGAAGGTAGAAAAGTTAAGTTATTTGGGTAGGAAATTAGGGACTGGAGGAAGAACTGGATTAACCCTGAAGTTATACATCTTTTACCAGAGAGTTTAAGCTCTTAATTCCTCAAATTCCTCACATTTTCACTTGGTACTCTCAGTGCTTTCTCTTATTAAAAAAGACAGGATTATGAAGAAAAACTATAATAAAATAGAGGCAAGAGTACCCAAAACAAACTGCTGAACAAGAAACCAATAAAATGAGGAACAGATTACAGTGTTTTCAGTAAAACTAAGAATGCCAATGACTGAATAGATCATAGTTCTATCAAAAGTAAAACAAAAACATGCCATATAAAAAATAAATAAAAATGGAAAAACTAAAATTCCTTTTTTTAAAATTTTTTAAAAATTAACATATAATGTATTATTTGCCCCAGGGGTACAGGTCTGTGAATCATCAGGCTTACACATCTCACAGCTAAAATTTCCTCACCCCCAAAATAGAAAAAGAGCTTTCCCCTCACCCCCAAAATAGAAAGTAATAAATGCTGGTGAGGATGTGGAGAAATTGAAACCCTGTGTACTGTTGATGGGTACGTAAAATGGTACAGAAACTACGGAAAACAGTATTAAGAAAGTTGAAAATAGAACTACCAAATAGTTCCAGCAGTTCCTCTTCTGTATAGACAGCAAAAGAACTGAAAGCAGAGACCCAAATAGCCATTTCTATAATGAAGTTTATAACAGCATTATTCACAATAGGCAAAAAGTGGAAGCAACCCAAATGTCCATCAATAAACAAAATGTAGTATATACACAAAATGGAATATTAGTTAGTCTTTTAAGTTAGGATACTCTCACACGTGCTAAAACATAGATTAACCTTAAAGACATTTTGCTAAGTGAAATAAGTCAGTTATAAAAGGACAAATACTGAATGATTCTACTTTTGTCCTAGAGTAGTCAGATTTATAAAGACAGAAAGTGGAGAATGGTGGTTGCCAGGGGCTAGGGGTAAAAGAGATACAGGAAGTTACTGTTTAACAGGTATAAAGTTTCAGTTTTGGAAGATGAGAAAAGTTCTGAAATGTGTAGTGGTGGTGGTGCAAAACAACGTGAATGTATTTAATGCTAATGAACTATACACTTGAAAATTTAGTAAAATGGTGTATTTTATGTTATGTATACATTTTCCTGACTAAAAAAAATAAAAAACAATATCAGAAAAAAATTCCCTCTTTATACTAAGCTACATTTGCTATTTTCATGTAGTCTCAGAAAAAAAAATTGCCTCAGCTAGAAGCTATGTATTGCTTCATTTACCCAAAATGTAATGAGATCATTAATGTTCTTTTTTTTTTTTTTTTTTTTTTTTTTTCATTTGACACAGAGAGGGAGATTACAAGTAGGCAGAGAGGCAGGCAGAGAGAGAGGAGAGAGGAGGAAGCAGGCTCCCTGCTGAGCAGAGAGCCCGANACGTGGGCCTCGATCTCAGGACCCTGGGATCATGACCTGAGCCGAAGGCAGCGGCCTTAAGCCACTGAGCCACCCAGGCGCCCGAGATCATTAATGTTCTAAAATGTTCATTTTTAGGATGCTTTACAGATAACTGGTAGGAAAACAATAGGCTATAGCCCTCAAGCTGACCAAGTTCAAAAACAGTTTTCTGAATCAAATACTAGTGTTAGAGTTGCTTGTGAGGGCACGCATAAAGGTCAAAATTTTAATTCCAATCACACCTGACACAGTTACTTTCAACACTATGCAACCTTGGGAAAGTCCAAAATAAATAATATTTTTGGATACTGAATAGCCAGTACTAATGTAAAACTAAGGTCTGCTGAATTTTACATGGTCTTTGAAGAAAAATATTTGTAAACAGCATACACTGCAAATATTTTTCCTTCTGTGTAGGATGATTTTGCTTGAGAATCTTTCAACTATCTCATGGCTGGGATGCAGAGCTTATGTCCATGAAAATTTTAGCTGATACTCAGAAATGGTTCAGAAGATGTGTTATCCACTAAAAAAAAAAAAAGATTCTGGTGGAACTGGACCGGTTTAATTAGTCAATAATGGAAATATCTAAGCCCTGGCCTTGCACGGTCTTCTTTGTATTCAAAGTTATTCCTGTGGATTTATGTATAATTGAGGATAAAAAAGTCTTAATTATAAATTTATTCTGTGAGGTAGTATCTTTGGATAGTGACTATTTAACTGTTTTTGAATTCTACTTCCCCTTAAGAATTTCATACTTTCTTCTTCAAAAGAAACAAATTTTATCCCATTTCCTTATGCCTCCTTCCATTTCTATTTCTTTTCATGAATATAGTATCTTTTAAAACGTGCAGCCCATTGAATTCTTGGACTTTAGTTTTATATTAGCAAACTTTAACTTACTATTTCTACCTACAAATCACAAGTACAACAGATAAAACTAATCCTGATGTCGAAAAACGTTTAAAAAAAAAGAAAAACATATTTATGCCACTTACACATTATATTAAACATTAGACTTTTTTTTTTTTTTTAAGATTTTATTTATTCATTTGACACAGAGAGAGAGATTACAAGTAGGCAGAGAGGCAGGCAGAGAGAGAGGAGAGNTGAGCAGAGAGCCCGATGTGGGCCTCGATCCCAGGACCCTGGGATCATGACCTGAGCCGAAGGCAGCGGCTTTAACCCACTGAGCCACCCAGGCGCCCAACATTAGACTTTTTAACCTGTTGAATTACACAAGGACAGGTTTTCTGTAATAGAGATTACATTCCAGAAATTACCCAAACAATACTTGTTAGCTGATCAGTTTTGTCCTGAAGTACATTTTAGCTCTTCACTATCAACAAAGATTTCTAATTATTCATATAGACAGGAGATTCTGTTACACATTTGATGTCATTAGCGTCAGTGACTCCCAAATACCAATGAAATCTAAAGTCTATCTTAAATATATGATACTACAGTTATAGAAGATAGGTAGAGTTAGCACCTTAGATTTTATAAACTTTTTTTTGTTGCTTTTACAGGTAGTAATAATGATGGTTTCTTTAATATTTTAGGCTTTCCCTTAACTGTTCATAGAAAGTCCTTAGTTCTGCTCCATTCCCACTGTCAATTTTAGCAACCAGAAATAACAACCAAATAGTTAGTAACCAGAAGTACAACCAAATTTATGTTATCACTATATTATTTAAATTTACATAACATTCATCAATAGAGGGTATTTTTAAAAGCAAATACAGAATTCAAGGCTGTAAATAATTAAGGACTGTGTTTCTAATTTAGAATCAGAAGACCAAATTACAAAAGCAATGACCATAAACACTATATTTACTGAATACTCAATTATGAAGTAAACACCTGTATATTACAGAGCATGAAACTTTAATAACATGCACTGTGTAAGTCTATAGCTACCAAGCACTTAACTCTAAAAGCCACACTCTCTTGGAATTATTTTTGGCATATGTATGTAAAAAATTACTCATGGTCACAATATTTATTTGTCCAAAAATAAATTCATTCCACAAATAATTGAGGTGGCTTAACACTGTAATCACTTATCCAAAAAATGGCTCATTAAAGGAAAAATCAACATAGAGAAATAGGTTTTGAAGTCAGACCAGAGTTTAAACTTAATTCTCTGGCCTGTTGGCAATATGAATCCAGAGCAACCATCCTGGTTTGTCAGGTATAGTCCCAGTTTACACATGCAGTTCCACTGTAATTGTTAACAGTATCCTTTCCGATTCTCACAAGTGTCTTAATTTGGGTAACTTAAATGTTATCCTATCTACACACCAATCTCCTTATGTGAAAAAAGATAAAACCTATATAAGAATCATACCTAACACAAAGTACGTATTCAATAAAGCATAGCTGCTACTATTATTATAATCACTCATCAAAAGGGCAATATAATAATAATTCAGACCCCTAAATAACATTTTTTATAATTTCTGCTTCTCTTTGTTGTTAATCCTCCCTTCCGTAACATACAAACATGCACACATAAGTCATAAGGATGTTCTGGGGGAAGTTTTTAAGAGTACCTCTAAGGAAATTTGAAAAACTTGAGGCCGGTAAAAGCCTCAAAAAAAAAAAAATACAGCTCTTAAACAATACAACTATCTGATAATACAATTTGAAATAATAACAGAGTAAGTAAGTGTTTTCCTTCAAAATCTCCTTAGGAGGTCATAGTTATTTAAAAGTTCCTAATAGAGTTTGAAAACCAAACCCCTCTTTAAGTCTTTCAGAAACTAGAGCCTGAAAAAACATATAAAGAAGTTATTAAAATGAAAATATGAAGAAATATTTTAACTTACCTGAACTGCACAACCCAGTAAAAGTAGAAGCAACTTTTTAACTTCTTCTGTGCCTTGTTCTGCAATAAAAACAATTGCTAAGTACTACATTTTACTTTAGTTCAACTCTCTTTCTTACATTAGTAGAATCCCTTCTAAAGGTAATATTCACAACAACTTGACCCAATGATTATGTATGCAAGTATAGTGAAGAAGTCAAAAAAGCACCTCTGTGTGCACAATGTGGTAATAGCAGAAGAAATGGGCAAGAATGTCAATTTTGAAGGGTTGCAGTATAGATAAAATGGCCTTCAAGGCTCTATGCAATAAAGTATGCTAACTACATAAATCCACTAGTTTTCCTTAAATGATTATACCACACCAGTATACCAGATGAACTGCCAATATAGGGACATTCCACAAATTCAACCAAATAGTTCCTGATAGGTCTGGCTTCTCTTAGGCCTATTAGCATTTTCTTTCTAAAACACATATTTTATGTGATTCATCTACCTATAAAATTTAAATGGCTTTCCACTGTGTAGGCTTATGAGGATCAAAACCTTAAATGTTGCAGCAAAGCTGATAAAATGAATGTATATAATAAGCTGGATAAATTAATGATCTGTAACAGAACTACATAGTATATTGGCTGTTGAATAATACTCAATTCAGATTTTCTCAAAATACACAACTGACAAAAAAAAAAAGTCACTTCTTTGGGCTAAATTTCACCATCAGCGCAATCGTCTATGACAAAGTCCAAATCTTCTTTTCAAACCAACTTTCTTAGCCACACTAATCACCCTTCTGCAAATATATATACATCCACACTCCTCTGCCTTCACTTCTGTCACTCTCTTTGCTTATCTTTCTTCCCTACAGTCATCCCTTTAGTGAACTACTTACTAATAACAATCCTAGGCACAGCTCTAACATCTCAGTGTAGTCTTCCCTGGCAACTGTCCACCAATGGTCCCCAACCCTCCCTAATCTGCCAACTTTAAGAATAATTGCTCCATATCTTATATGTCTAATGCTTTTACATAGTTCTATTTTGTACTAATTATTACATGATTTACTGGTCATCTGTGTATCTCTCAGCAAAACACAAGATCCTCCAGGGTACAGACCATTTTCCTTATATTCCTGGTCTCTATAATTTGGTAGGTAATTACTAAATCCATGTAAAACTTAAAATAATTCCATTCTACATATAATTTTTTTCATTTTTTTTAATTTATATAATCAAATATCCCAGAATATCTCTAAAGGCTATCTAAACTCCTAATTCACCTCATCTCAGTGGTAATTTCCTCGAGTAAAATAGCTGCTTGGGACGCCTGGATGGCTCAGTGGGTTGGGCCTCTGCCTTCCGCTAAGGTCATGATCTCAGGGTCCTGGGGTCGAGACCCACATCGGGCTCTCTGATCAGTGAAGAGCCTGCTTCCCCCTCTCTCTCTGCCTGCCTCTCTGCCTACTTGTGATCTCTCTGTCAAATAAATAAATAAATTCTTGAAAGAAAAAAGAAAAGAAAAATAGCTGCTTGATTTTAGTTTTTATTTTGGCTTTATTTTTGTTTGTTTTGAATGAGAATGGGGGGTGAGGTCTGGAGAAGATATACTTGGGATTTGGGTTACGGGTAGCCTAAAAGAGTAAGTCCATTGTTGAATTGGTTAGTGGCCACTAATTTCCTTAATTGTTAAAAAAATCAAAATTCTGAACAGATCACATTTAAAATCTGGCAAAAGGAAGAAACTTCTGAAGAAAATAATTTAAATGATCTAAGAAAACTGCTTATCTTTCCATTTAGAAGTAGTTTAATATAAACTAAATATCAATCAGTAAAATCTTAGATTCAAACAGCTCCAGCAATGAAAGATGGCAGATGTATGAATACAAACCTAGAAATTACTTCAAAATCACTTCTTTCCTTTAATCTTATACCCACATTATCTTCTATACTTATTCATAATGAGACACTAAAAATTATTATAGAAAAGTATCAATTTGGTAGAGTTGAAAAAACATTGGACTTAACCTAAAATGTATGTCGGTAGTATGTAGATCTCATCTACATATTACAAATATTCTGTTTATTTTATATGAAATGGAGTATCACCTCTGACTTTCACTAGAGTCATGAAAAACCTATTATGTTCATATAAATAAGCAGGATCTTGATAAGCATTATAGTATTACACAAAGTTAAGACTATTATCACATTATGCCAATTTTAATACTTACCAGAAAAAGGATTTTTGCCAATGATTAAGACATTTGGCAACGACATCATGATCAATTGCTGCAAAGTCTCCTGTAAAAAGATATCCCAAAGGTTGTTATATGAGTAATGATGACTAGATAATTATCAACAAGCTGTTACCATTTACGCACTTCTCTGTAGCTATGCTATACTGCAATTAAAAAGCTTTTTAAAAGGTGAAAAAAGTTATCCAAGATCTTAAAAAGACTTATGGTTTCACTCATATGTGGAATATAAGGAATAGCACAGAGGACCACAGGTGAAGGGAGGGGAAAATGAATGGGAGGAAATCAGAGTAATACAAATCATGAGAGAATGTGGACTCCAGGAAACAAATGGATAGTTACAGAGGGGAGAGGGATGGGTGGATGGGGCAACCACATGATAGGTATTAAGGATGGCACCTAATGTGATAAGCACTGGGTGTTATACATAACTAATCAATCATTAAACACTACATCAAAAACTAATGATGTACTATATGTTGGCTAACTGAACATAATAAAAATAAATAAAAAGCAAACCCAAAAAAATGCAAAAAAAAAAGACACCAAAGTCTTAAACTTTTTGTAACTTTAAGTTAATGAATTAAGTAACAAAAATTATAATGTCAGCTAAACTTAATAACATATCTATTACTCACAAAATAGGGGCACCTGTGTAGCTCAGTTGGTTAAGCATCTGCCCTCAGTTCAGGTCATGATCCCAGGGTCCTGGGATCAAGCCCCACACTGGGGAGTCTGCTTCTCCATCCCATGCTCAGTGAGGAGTCTGCTTCTCCCCCTCCCTCTGCCCTGCTTGTGCTCATCCTCATGCGCTCTCTCTCTCTCTCTCTCTCTCTCTCTCGCTCACTCTCTCTCAAATAAATGAAATCTTAAAAAAAAATAATACTTACAAAATAAGTGCCCAAGTGGAACAGGTCTAATATTTATTATTTGGAAATCTGAGTTTTAGGTGTTAGATACTTAAATAACATTCCTCAATAAAAGATCAAGCATGTGTACATTTTGACCTTTTGTTACTTCTCTTTAAGGGAATTAAAATTAAAATTAAGGAATCTAGTTACTTCATTAAAAATTGTGTCTTATGATCATTTCATGCAAGTGAGCTCTCTCTCAATGAATCATTATCTCTCCCTTCTATCTACGTGTTTTATTTCGATTTCTGTCAAACTTTCAGTGACAAGAATATATACACATTCTGATAGTACACGGTGATTCAGAAAGAATTGAATGCTTTTGTATTACTCGCTTTAGATAACAATTCAACTATGCATCTTCCATTTATCCTACTCCTTCAAGGAAATGAAGGAACACAATGTGTCTGTCATTACAAATAAGGACGTATTACAAAGGGTCTGAGATGAATTAGACTACAGAATTAACAGGTGTCCTGTGATATTACTGAAATTTGCAAGATTACAGAAATAACTGTGAATGTCCTTACAATTTGTCTTTCACTACATATTCAGACATACCTAGTTCGGTGGAATAAGTTTTTTAAAAGTATTTCTTCCTGAATCACACTTTATTTAATACTATGATGAGGGAGCAAATTCCATGAAAAGTTAACTTGTATTGCTTTTTTAAGATGTGTAATTCTAGATCCCATAAAACATTTTCCCATAACCAGTATGTGACATGTACCAGAGGCTCATTAGAATTAATCTTTTAATTCTTTATAGATATGTATGAGAAAGTTTCAAAACATTTTCTTGTGTTATACTTACCAGCCCTTTAAAAAACTATTACCAAAAACATGCATACATTTAAAGAAAAAGCATATACTCTGTATATGTATCTGATTAGATAAGTAATTAAGAGTAAGTGCCAAAAACTGCTAAAATCATTTACTCCGAAGACTGAGACCAAGTCTGGTTATTTAATAAATGAATATTTTCCAGTTCAAAGCAAGTTATCTCAAGATGGAATATCCTATTAACTAAGTAGGTAACAACTAAATGGACTTAAAGTAATAAATTTCTAATTCTAATTTTTAGTTTCCTGTCTTGAAGCAAAATTATCAGGACTATCATTGTACATATGTAAACGAAATCATAAATAAGAGATGTATATAAAAAAGCAATCACTATTTTGTCTCTATCCCATTTAGTGGATAGTCTAAGTCAGAACAAAGAACATTCAAATTCAGTATCATAAAAGGAGGCATTAAATTTTAAGAGATCCTGAATTATTAGAAATAGTTTTATTTCAACTTCAAGATAAAGGATTAATTCTCATTTACACCTCTTATTTGGGGATAACAGTGAAAATTGATAAATCATACTAGAAAACATCAACTTTTCAAGGCAATTTATTATATTGATTAACCATGTAACATCCTATGTTGGTACACTGTTACAACGAAACTGTTTAGGTGAATAGTAATCTTCAATATAGCCACTACCTTGTTCCTGCACCCTCTTCCTCAGTTGGCTCCCCATTCTCTGCCTATTCTGTTACCCCATGCTTCATGCTAACTCAGTCTCTTCACAAAAAACAAAAGCAATCTCATAGATTTCTTCACCAAACGGTATCATCAACGACTTCATGCGTTTTACTTGTACACTGTGAAATTCCATTATATTTGGATGACACAACTGCTACAGGAAACTGCTAAATTTAAAATTATCTCCATGTATCTAAAAATGTACTTTAGTAGAATCTGATACCTAGCATAGCATACTCTGGTGGAGTACAGTCCAAATGCTGAGGCTTAAATGAAAGTTCCAAGACTTACTATGTATGTATGTGACTTTTGCTGGGAAAGGTAGGAAATAAAACTAAAGTGTAAGTTTTTTTTTAAATGATTAAGGTTATGAAATATTAGTTAATAGGAGAAAATCTACTTTTTTTACTCTAAGTATTAAGTTTTTATGTCTGAAAGTACTAATATTAGGCAAGGCAGCTAAAAACTACACAAATAAAAGAAAACAAATAATTCTAAAAACTCTATTTGGTTCTATGGGTTCTTCAGAAGATTGTGGTTACATTTTTGTAAAAATTCCTATTTTCCTATTCTAATCTAACAAGTAACATTGAAAATATAGACAACATAAAAAATATCAGTGGCTAAAAAAACCTGATTGCTATTGTTAAAGCTCTATTATATATCCTCAGACTTCCCAGATTTCACCTAGTTCTAAAGATGCTCATCATTAAGGTACTAAAGAAATGGAAAAATAATACATAAATGAGCCCAAGATAAATATAACTTTAAGTAGGAGGAACTAATTAATTGTAGGGTTAAGGATGATAATATATATGCTTATGAACTAGTAAAGATACTTTGTTAGGAAAGTGATAAGGAACATATAAAAAATGTATGGAGAAAGAATTGTAGCCATACAACTGAAAGAGCTGAGAAAGTTGTAAGAAAATCAAGGCTGGGACGCCTGAGTGGCTCAGTCGTTAAGCCTCTGTCTTCAGCTTAGCTCATGATCCCAGGGTCCTGGGATCATGTCCCACATTGGGCTCCTTGCTCAACTGGGAGCCTGCTTCTCCCTCTGCCTGCTTTCCCCCACCCCCGCTTGTATGCTTTCTCTCTCTCAAATAAATAAATAAAATTTTTTAAAAATCAGGGCAGTTATTCATTCAACATGTATTTACTGTGTGTTTATTATCTGCCAGACATTGTACTAGACACTGGAAATACAGCAATGAAAAAACAAAAATCCGTGTTCTCATGGAATTTACATTTCAGTAGGGGTAGACAGAAAAAAAGTGAGTAAATGGTTTTGATGATCAGTGCTAAGGATAAAAATAATAAAGCAGGGAATGAAAAGGACTATTGGAGGTAGAGATAAGAAGGCTTCAATTTTTAAAGGTATGCAAGTATGCAAATACAGAGAATCTGAGAATTTTCAGGACCATTTAATCAAAGTTTCACAGAACAGGGAGAAATTATATCCTCATATGAAAACAATCTAGGGAGATCTGGAGAACAGCAACAATTTATTAAAAAAAAACAACAACAAAAACACCAAACAAGAAAGAACTGGCAGAAGTTATGTTAGTAGGAAAATAACAGTAGAGGTGCTCTGTTAGATACAATGTTATTCCCATTACTTTTTGTTGACTTCTTATAACTTCTCTACTAAAAAATGGTATATTAACTGTATTTCTAGTTGATCATTTAACAACTTTTTTTCCTGATATACAAATTTCTGTGAATTAAAGTTCAGTTGCTAAAGCACTGTAAGAAAGACTATTTCATGTTTGTGCCAGACTTCCTTTAAGTTATCCATAAACTACCTTCACAGTAAGAAGTTAAACACTTCTGGCAAAGGTCTGGGCTCATCTCCCTTTCTTTTTTATTTATTTATTTATTTATTTGACAGAGAGAGAGAGAGAGATCACAAGTAGGCAGAGAGGCAGACAGAGAGAGGAGGAAGCAGGCTCCCTGCCAAGCAGAGAGCCCGATGCGGGCCTCGATCCCAGGACGCTGAGATCATGACCTGAGCTGGAAGCAGAGGCTTTAACCCACTGAGCCACCCAGGCACTCTCATCTCCCTTTCTTGAGTCACACACCAAACAAAATGCTGTTACTGAAACTGCACATTACTATAGTACTAAATATAAGTTTTAAAGATTTCTAAAATATAAGAGTGTCTTCTTTAGGACTCTTACAACCTATTTTAAAAATTCAAACATAATTACATTTATCATAATATTTGTGTTTGCCGTTTTATCTGTGTTATTAGTGAAAAGCATAAGGGGCACCTGGGTGGCTCAGTCAGTTAAGTGTCTGACTCTTTTTTTTTTTTTTAAGATTTTATTTATTTATTTGACAGAGAGAGAGAGATCACAAGGCAGAGGCTTTAACCCACTGAGCTACCCAGGCGTAAGTGTCTGACTCTTGATTTCGGCTCAGGTTATGATCTCAGGGTTGTAAGGTCGAGCTCTGCACTGGGCTCAGCGCTGGGCAAGGAGCCTGCTGAAGATTCTCTCTCTCCCTCTCCTTCAGTACCCCCCCACTCCCTCTTTCTTAAAGAAAAAAAAAATTAAGACTTATTTTACCATATTTTAGTCTACAGAAAAAAAGTAAATGAATAGCATTAAAAAGAAAGAACATCTGACCAAAGTGTCAAAAATATGATGGAATATGAAGTATGCATTGTATTTAGAACAAAAGGAATCATTTCTTTGGCTACTAAGTTTTATTAATAATCCAAATGTTGCTTGTTATAACGGATGTTAAACAAAAACCTTAAAAAGTACCAGCTTTCTCTGCCAACCAGATTAATGGTACCAGACCATTTTGTTTTTAATATTAATGACATCAACCAAGCAAAAACTTCCAAATAAATTTAAATTTCCTAATAGTAAAGTGTTCTTTTCTTTCTGAACCTCAAATGATTCAGCTTATTATTTTAATGGTGGTTTAAGAACCACCTTGATTCTCTTAGTACTTATTTAAACTGCAGCCAGAGTAATCAGGCAATCACTAGCTGCTGACAGAATTCTAAAAATGGACTAAGATTTTTACTTGTAAATTGTGTCTCTGATAATCAAATTCACTATCTCTCTTTCATTCACAGGAATAAAAATAACTTGAAAAAACCAGAGACTAGGTAGTTTTACATAATAGCTGTAACTTTCTTACTTCTGACTTGCAAAATTTTCCAGTATTTATTGGCAAGACAAAAAGAAATGTTTGCTATATATGGATCAAGTGATTATTTGAAAAGGTCTCAGCTGTCACTCAAACATGAACAAGTGTATATCCAATCAACTTCTCACAATCTAATCTTTTTTTTTTTTTAAAGATTTTATTTATTTATTTATTTCACAGAGGGAGAGAGATCACAAGGAGGCAGAGAGGCAGGCAGAGAGAGAAGGGGAAGCAGGCTCCCTGCTGAGCAGAGAGCCCAATGCGGGCCTTGATCCCAGGAGCCTGAGATCATGACCTGAGCCGAAAGCAGAGGCTTTAACCCACTGAGCCACCCAGGCGCCCTCACAATCTAATCTTACAAGTTATTTCTCTCAAGACCTTGTACATTACTCCTTCATTGTTCTTATTTATCACAATCAAAATTATTTATTTATTTATTTATTCATCTATTATCCCTCTAATATAACCGTAAGTTCCATGAGAACAGGGACATGGTTTGTTGTGTTCACCACTGTAGCCCTAATGCCCTCGCATTCAATTTACAAGTAGCAGAACAGAGAGGAAATCTGAATGACATTATAATTTTTACTGAGCTTTTACATATTCTAAATCAATAAAATGAAAAAAAGGAAGAATATGGACACTTAAATTTACCTATCATTACTGAAAAGATAAAATGAAATAATTCCTTCCACTAACAATCATCTCAAGGTTTTCTGTCACTTTTCTTTTCTGCTTGGAATCATTTCTGCAAGGTGACCCTAATTCTTCTTTCAACCCATTACAAAAAAAATTGGAGACACACACTTGTGAATTTTAACCAACCCAAAGTCACTTTCTTTTTGTGAATCAGAACCACCATAATGTGCTAAAATATTTTACTTCAGTACTTTTTCTGAAGGAGAGTATGAGATATAAAACACAGTTTTAACAGTTTTAATAAATTTGGGGGGGAAATCTGATTTTTCCAACAGATAGGTAATTTAACAGGTGACAAAAACTACACTGATTTAGACTTTAACTTGAAATCTGTCTTATATTAAACAAGGCCATCAGTGTCTTGGTTACATACGTGAGGGAAAAAATTTAGCAAATCAATTAATCGTGTAAACAAGACAGTTCATCTATTCCTGAAGATACTTTAGAAGTGTTTTGGGGGTTGCCTGGGTGGCTCAGTCATTAAGCGTCTGCCTTTGGCTCAGGTCATGATCCCAGGGTCCTGGGACTGAGCCCCGCATTGGGCTCCCTGCTCTGCAGGAAACCTGCTTCTCCCTCTCCCACTCCACCTGCTTATTGCTTATGTTCCCTCTCTCCCTGTGTCTCTCTCTGCCAAATAAATAAATAAAATCTTAAAAAAAAAAGGATTGTCTTGGAAACATTTTATCTAAGAATATGAAACACTAGGTTGATGGCAGACATGGTTTTGTAAACTGGTTCTAAAGGAAAAACACAAGGAATTGATACAAGAAG
Source organism: Ailurus styani (assembly GCA_002007465.1). Lineage (NCBI taxonomy): Eukaryota > Metazoa > Chordata > Mammalia > Carnivora > Ailuridae > Ailurus > Ailurus styani. The sequence continues at coordinate 1,535,036 of LNAC01000257.1, forward strand.
AATTTCAACCTTCAGAATATTTTGTGTTTTAAATATCTGAAACAACAGTGACAAAATGTTAAGATACTCAATCACTTTTAGTCCCGAGGTAGTCCACTGGTACTCAAACTTAGATTAATGAAAAGAAAAGGGTATAACTGGTCACCCAGCAAATGTTAATGAAATATTTACAGATGTGTCTTAAAAAATGGTAACAACTCAACACAAGTCAAAAATGGTAATACTAAAATCACCTGGCATTATAAACATTTAGACTTCTCAGTTTTGGCACCATTAACATTTTGGGCTGGATAATTCTTAGTTTTAGGAAACTATGCCATACATCAGAGGATACTTAACTGCAATCCTGGCTTCTACCCACTACATAAGAGTAGTATTCCTGTGTGTGACAACCAAAAATGTCTCTAATCACTTTGAAATGTCCCTGAGGGGATAAAAGCACCCTCCATTGAGAACCACTTATCTAAACTGTTGAACTGATGGATTTCACAATTTGTTCCTCCTCAAATTTCTTGATAACTGTAACATCATTATATTAACATGATTAATAGAAGGTAATTTCAACACCTGGTTTTAGGCAGGAGGAAGACAAAAAACAAGACAACAGTAGTTTCATAAAAAATACTACTACATGTTACAACATGAATGAACCTTGAAATCATTATGCTAGGTAAAAGAAGTCAGTAACAAAAGACCACACAATATATAATTCCATTTTTAAGAAGTGTCCAGAAGAGGAAAATCTATGGAGACAAAAATAGATTTTAGCAGTTGCCTAACACTGGAGTAGTGGTAGTGGTGGTGATGGTGTGTATGTGTGCATGATAGGGAAAATAGGAGTTAACTGCTGATAGATACAAGGTTTTTATGGAGGGTGACAAATTTTGTTCTAAAATTGGTTGTACTAATGCCAGCACAACTCTCTAAATACACTAAAAACCACTGAATTGGACATTTTAAATGGGCTAATTGTACAGTATATGAATTGTATTGCAATAAAGCTGTTAAAAAAAAAGCAAGAGTATACAATACAGAATTGGGTTGCATTGACAACTGATTTAAGATTCTGATACAGAAATCCCTTTGTCTTCCAAGGAATCTCACTGAAATTTTCAAGGCAAACCTCCATCTCCCTAAAGATAATATAAAACAAAAATCTAGCATTGTTTTAATAAGAACAAAGCTGATGACTATCAAAATAAGTCACTGTATCACTTAATTTACTCATTTGTTTCAAATCTAAAAATACTGATATGAAACAAGATTAAAAGACAAAATAGAGGTCTTATTTACTCAAATCGACTTGAGGAAGATGACAGCTGGAATACTGGCAAGTAATACAAAAGGTTTATAAAATCTAGCACAGACTTATTCCTGGCAACAAGGAGTACTAGATATTAGAAAGGAAGGAAGGAATCCAAAATCCTAGATAATTTTTTAAAAATTATTTTCAAATGACTGAACTTAAAAAAATAAAAAGATAATCCTCAGTTAAAAGATAAAAAAAAAAAAAACTGAACCCTACAAAGGAAAACAAGAAAGAAGATGTTTTTCTTGGCCTTTGGCAGAGACTGAGGAGGGTTATTTCCCTAAGGATTTGCAATAATGTACTACCAGGTTAAAAAAAAAACAAAAAACCACATAAATATATAATTAACATACCCATAAATGCAGAGAAAGAGATCCAGAAATACAAATATTCAGATGCTAATAGTGGTAATCACAAGGCACTGGAACTATGTTTGTATTTTCTCATTTTTTTCTAGTTTTCTATAGTATACAAGTATTGCTTCTAAAATAATATAGAGCTACTTAAAATAAATTAAAGTGGTTCTGGGTTGGTTGCACAAATGAAACAAATCCTCTCTGGAGCAATACATTCTTGGCCCAGACACAAAAGTATTCCCACAGATAAATCCCATCCCATCCAAAATAAGGTCACAACACACACACACGCGCGTGCGCACACACACACACACACACACACACACACACACACTTCAGTGCCACTGCTGACACCACTACCATGAGAAATAGCAAGCTGAAAACAAAAGGTATATTCAGATTCCCACAGATCTGACTTCAGATTTTGGAATTATCAGGCATAAAATCTAAAATAGAAAAATGTTTTAATTTCTAAAGAAATAAAGGACTTAAAAGATTAACAAACAAAATGAAAAAGCAAAGATAAAAACAATCAAACAGACCTTCTCCAAAGGAACGATATAATTACTGAGTCAAAAGTTAATCAGTGGGTTAAACAGAAGATCTGACACATAAGAGAGGCAAATTAGCAAACTGGAGAGACAGTCCTCAAAAAAATACTCAGAATCCAGCACAAGATTGATAAGGTAAAAGAAAGTTTAACAAACATGGGGGATAGAATGAGAAAGTCTAATAAACATGTAATAGTAACACCTGAAGAATAAAATAGGCAAGAGATTTCAGAAGAGAATATTAGCAGCCAAGAGAAAAAAAAGACAGTTTAACCTAAGAACAAAAATTAGACTGATGGCTGACTTCTCCAGAACAAAAAGGAATCTCAAGATAGAAGAATAAAATCTGCAAAACACTGAGAGAAAACTAATTGTTAACAAGGAACTGCATACCCAATAAAACTATCTTTCAAGGGTAAAATAAAGGCATTCTCAGACAAATAAAGATTAGGAAACCTTACCATCAAAAAGCCCTCTCTAAATAAACATTTAAGGATATACTTCGTAAGAAAATAATGCCAAAGACAGCTCTGAGATACAAAAGAAAACTGGGGGGGAGAGGGAGGGATACATAGCTTGATCTAAAGGAACACTGATTCTATTTATTTAATAGTACTTTTAATATTTAATTTATGGGGTTCTAAAAATAAAGAATAAAATACAAGACAAGAAGGGTTTAAAGAAATCATAAAGGGGAACTGGAGTTACAGTATTCTAAGATTATGGTACTATTCCATAAAAGAGTAAAGATATTAAGTAATTTTGGCCTTTGCTAGGGTAAGAATGGAAGGTATAATTTCAAGAGTGGCCTTTAAAAAAACAGAAGGAAGGTGAAAAAGATTTAAACCAGTAGAAAAAAATATGTGGAAACAATAACTTATAAATGGTATAATTCACCATAATAGTTAAAAAATTCAAAACTCGGGCGCCTGGGTGGCTCAGTGGGTTAAAGCCTCTGCCTTCGGCTCAGGTCATGATCTCAGGGTCCTGGGATCGAGGCCCACATCGGGCTCTCTGCTCAGCGGGGAGCCTGCCTCCTCCTCTCTCTCTCTGCCTGCCTCTCAGCCTACTTGTGATCTTTCTCCCTCTGTGAAATAAAGAAATAAAATCTTTAAAAAAAAAAAAAATTCAAAACTCATTTGCATTTAGTCACATAGCTTTCAAGTGGATAAAGGCAAACTTGACAAATCTATCAACATAATGGGAGATTCCAATTTTACCTTTCTCAATAACTGATAGATCAAGAGAAAATTAATCAGGCCACGGAAGGTTGAAAAATGTAGTTAACAAACAAGTTTGCTCTGACTCTGCACCCAAACAACTAGACAATACCTATCTTTTCAAAGCACACATCAAATCTTAATAAAAACTGACAACATAATAGGCCAAGCCAAGTAATTATTAACAATTGTCAAAAAATCAGTATTACACAAACCATATTCTTTAATCAAAAATAAAAACCAAAAAGGGACTGCTTGAAAAATACTTTATGTTCAGAAATCTAAAGGCATACTTCTTCTAAATAACTCAAGTGGAATAAGAAACCACAACAAAAATGAGAAAATGCACAAAAATAAACATTTTAAAAAATACAACATACTGAAATTTGTGTGATGCAGCTATAGTAATTCTTAGAGGTATAGTGATAGCCTGAAGAATGCTCACATTTAAACTCTGAAATATGCATCCAATTTAAGCTTTGAAAAAGACAATAAAAATTATACTTTTCAAAGGCATAATTCAGGTAGCTTAACAAAGTGTTGCATTATTAAAGCTCTCAGAAACTAGGAACTGGTTTTAAAAATTCATAAAATACAATAATTATTTTTTAAATTAAATAATTATGAAGTACTTGCTTGTATCTTTAATATTGTGTAAGAAATAAATATCAATATTGCTCTATCTCCAGCAAATAAATCAGTATCTGGGACATAATAAGCATTTGGTGTATGTTAGTTGAGTGATACTCACCTTTTGTTATTACAGAAAAATGTGAATACACAAGCATTTATTAAACTACTAAATGAAAAAAAAAGGATCACTTACCTGGTAATAAAATTTTATTTGTCTCACCAAAATGGAAAGATTATGAATTCTAAGTGAGGCATCATTGTTGACTTTTTTATTTACTCTCTGACTCTCCGACTTAGGATTACTGTAAGAAATTTAATAAAGATGTTTTAAACTAAAATTATATTGAAATATACCTACCAACCTACAGATGACTGAAAATAACCATAAAATACATTTTTTTCTTTAAAAAATTGTGTGTCCATATGCATTAACAGAGACAATCCAAAATGAAGATGATTTTTTTGACATGTGTTCTATGCTTCTAATTAACATAAATGCATTTGATAATTCTAAGACAGTGGCAAAGTAAATTTGAAACAAAAGTCAGATATTGACCTTCATTCTCATTTTGTTTCTCTACCTTCCTGGGATAAATAACTTCTTACATCCTTTGAATATATATATCTATCACCCAAAATAAATTTATTTAAATTAGGAATGTAAAATATGAGCTAATAACCAAGAAATGCTGAATCTCCTCACTGAGTAATGGGGACTATATTTGAGCAGGCACTGTCCTGCAGGAATTAAAGAATGCAGTTATGACATGGGTTAATACTTTAATCTTGGGTAAACTTTACAGATTCAATGAAAGCAAATGGTTGGTTGATTCTGAGGTAGCAGAAACTGAGGAAAAACAGACCACGGTTAAGAATGTGAAATTCAATGACACCAAAAACAAAGGCAATACAAGCAAAAATAAATGAGTATAACTACATAAAACTAAAAAGCTTCTGCACAGCCAAGAAAATCATCAACAAAATGAAAAGTCAACCTATGGAATGGGAGAAAATATTTTCAAATCATATATCTGATAAAGGGTTAACATCCAAAATATATTTAAAAAAAAACTCATACAATTCGATGGCAAAAACCAAACTGATTTTAAAATGGGCAGAGGAACTGACAGACATTTTTCTAAAAAAGACCTACAAATGGTCAACAGGTACATGAAAAGGTATTTAACATCACTAATCAAAAAAATGCAAATCAAATGCATCACCTCACATCTGTTAAAAGAGCTACAGCAAAAACTTAAGAGATAACAAGTGTTGGCAAGGATGTGGAGAAAAGTGAACTATTCTGCACTATTGTTAGGAATGTAAATTGTTGCAACCACTGTGGAAATGCATTAAAAAATTAAAAACAGAACTACCATATGATCCAGAAACCCCATTTCTCAACATATAAGCCAAAGGAAATAAAAACAGAATCTTGAAAAGATACCTGCATATTCACCGCAATATTATTTACAAGAGCCAACACAGGGAAACAACCTAACTGTCCACCAACAGATAAATGCACAAAGAAGATGTGAGATACACACACACTATATATATATGTGTATATATATATACACATATACATATATATGTATATATATACACATATACATATATATGTATATCTACATATACATATATATTAGAATTATTATTCAGCCATGAGAAAGGAGATGCTACCGTTTTCAACATACAAATGGACGTTGAAAACATTTGATAGTAACCCAGACAGAGACAAATATTCACTTATGTTCTTTTTAAGAATAGGAAATCCCAAGTACAAGTGATGGCACTAGAACAGAAGGGAAGTTAATGCCAGAACATAAGCAGGTATGAGCTAGTGCCTCATTAGGGAAAAGTGTCCAGGCTGGAGAAGGACATGGCCAAGTGAAATGGCAGACATTAAGTCAGGATTCCTTATGCAAGGGCTCAACACATAGTATCATAAAGCAAGAATTTAAACAGTTGTTGGGACACAGTACTGTCCCATGATTATGACTTTAACTGCCACACCTCCACACAAGAATGCAGAGAAGTAAAGAAATTGATACCAAGACAACAGAGAAGAGGAACTGAATAGAACCTCTCATTCCTTAATCCTTTTTTACCTAGTCCATTATACTCCTAATGCCTTCAGTTTCTTCCTCAGACAGATTAGACTGTATGGTGCTTTATTTTAATAATTCTCAAACTTTTAGGCTCTAAACTTTTGTTTTTGTGGCTATATTTACTGTAATAGAATTAAAACTGAGGAGATTTCACGACTGTTTACTTATTAACTCATTTTTAAAACTAATAAATTACATATTTAAAAATATCAAAATAAAAAAATTAGTGAGAAGAGTAACACTGTTTTACTATTTTTACATATCTCTTTAATATCTAGTTTAAACTTGAAAAAGACTTGCTCATCTTTGTTTCTACATTCATCTATTGTCTGTAGTATTTTGGTTCATGTACATGAAGAAAATTTAGCCTTACCCAGATATGTGCTTTATTTATTTTTTTATGTGATGTTATATATAACATAAAATTTATTATTTTAACCATTTTTAAGTATATAGTTCAGGCATTAAGCATATTCCCACTGTTGTGCAACCATCACCTCCATCCATCCACAAAACTGTTCTTCATTTTTCAAAACTGAAACTCCATACCCATTAAACAATAATTCTCTGTCCCCCACTACTCACCATCCCCCCAAGCCCCTGACAATCACCATTCTACTGTGTCTCTATGAATCTGACAGATATGTGCTTTAAAGTAGAAAGACGCTATGGAATCCCTGCAAGGATCCTCAAACCATACTCTGAGAATTATTGCTTTACTTCAACTATTCTCTTGCCAGCACTCCCAACATATTGATCCTTTGTCATGTGACCAAACTCACATAGTCAATCCCCAACACTGCATCAGTTCAACCATATTCAGTGAGATTGTTCAGAACATCAGATGAGAAAATAATACAACCAAAGTAAGTTAAAATATCATGTAGGAAGGAATAGCTAGTATCGAATTTGCCCTCTTGCCATAAAGAGCTAGAAAACTGTACAAAACATGAAATAATAGTTTAAGACTTTGGACAGCAGGTAATGTAATGTTATAATTCCTCACGAGGTTCTCTTTAGTGAAGCAATGAGGCACTTTCCAGAATGAGGTATTGGGAGGGGTAGCCCAAGTCTCACTGAACTTAAGTACCCAAAACTTAAGAGTTCAAGGAAACTGAAGTAACTAAATTTTTCAGAAAAGAATACTAGAGACAGGAAACTATCCTAATATATAAAAGAACTCCAAGTATATGCAGTAAAGATTTTGGCTAAATACTAAGTTGTGCATGTGTACCCCTAAATTCTACAAGGCTGAGTTGAAGACAACCACAGAAATGCTATAAGCTAAATAACAATGAAAGCTCACAAAGTGCAGAGAGAAATTCAACTTCTGAACAGCCAGAGTGTAAAAGAGACCTTTATTAACACCCAGAGCATTTAGTAGAGAAACCTCAGAAAATTACCTTAGAAGTAGGAATAATCTAGCAGTTGATTAAAAACTATTCTAGAACTTCCCCCAAAAAACTTTAAAAATAAGCCTTCAAAGAATCAAGCTAATTACAAGCAACTTGACAACATGCCAAAACAAAATTCATCACTCCTTAGAGGATAAGATCCAGACACACCACAATGTAATAATCAAAATGTCCACTATATAATAAAAAATTACTAGACATGCAAAGAAGGGGGAGGGGTGGGGAAAAAAAGTCATTCATGACCATGAAAGAAAAATGCAAAGTCAAAAGAAACAGACCCAGAAATGAAAGAGATCATGGGAAGAGCAGACAAGAACTTTTAAAAAGCCATTATAAATATAGTGGCCCCTTGAATGACATGGGATTAGAGGTGCTGACCCTTACAGAGCCAAAAATCCACAAAGAAGTTTTGATTTCCCCAAATCTTAACTACTAATAGTTTACTGTTGCTCAGAGCCTTACCAATAACATAAAGTCGACTGACACATATTTTGTGTATGTATGTATACTGTATTCTTATAACAAAGTAAACTAGAGAGAACAAATTAAGAAAATTATAAGAGAAAAATACATTTATAGTACTGTATTGTATTTATTACAAATCTGTGTTTAAGTGGACCCATGCAGTTCATACCTGTTATTCAAGGGTCAACTATACAATAATGGACTTAAAAGAAAACATGAACATATGTGAAGAGAAAAGGAAACTGTTAAAAAAAAAACCCAAATGGAACTTCTAAAGCTAAAAATTACCATCTGAAATGATAAACTCACTGCATGTGCTTAACAGCAGACAGGAAACTGTTTAACAAAATATTAGTGAACCTGAAGACACAACAATAAAAAAAATTCAAAAGAGAGGGAGATAAAAAACCAGCTGAAAAGAATGGAGTCTAAGTGATTTATGGGGGAATATCAAACTTATAGAAAAGTTGCATGGACAAGTAGTCTTTTTCCCAAACCTCTTGAGAGTAAGTTGCTGTCCTGATATCCAATAACCCCCCAAAATTTTAGTGCTTATTTTCTACAAACACATATAATTATTAAAATCAGTAAATTAACAATAATATTTTCCTATCATCCAGTCTTTAGAATCCATTCGAGTTTGTTATTCCCAGATAATGGATAGCCTTTATAAGAAAAGGATCTAATTCAGAATTACACTTTTCATTCAGTAGTCTGAATTTTCATCTTTACTTTCTTTCAGCTTGGAATAGCTTCTTTCTTTTTTTTAAAGATTTTATTTATTTATTTATTTATTCTGACAGAGAGAGAGATTACAAGTAGGCAGACAGGCAGGCAGAGAGAGGAGGAAGCAGGATCCCTGCTGAGCAGAGAGCCCGATGCCGGCCTCAATCCCAGGACCCTGAGATCATGACCTGAACTGAAGGCAGAGGCTTTAACCCACTGAGCCACCCAGGCGCCCTCTGTCTTCCCTTGAATTTCATGACCTAGGCATTTTAGAAGGTTAAGTCAGTTATTCATAGAATGTCCTTCAATTGGGTTTAACTGATTAGACTGTGTCTGACTCATAATGAAGTTCAACTTATGTACCTTTAACAGCAAAAACACAGAAGAGATGCTATGCTCTTCTCCGTGCATCCTAAGAGATGGTGCATGATTTCAATTTGTCTCGTTACTGATGACAGTCATCCCTTTTATCACGTGATTAAACTGGTAACTGCCAGTTTCCTCCATGATAGTCATTATTTTTCTTTTCTTCTTATTATTTTGTGAAGACATACTTTGTAACTATGTCAATAATCTGATCAATTTATTTATATCAAAACACACTCATGGTTCCCTAAAATATTCAATGGATCATAATCTATTACTACAATTACTTTGATAAAAAATTGTAGATTGCCTTTTCATTTTGTTGTTTCTTTTACTGTGCATAAATTTTTAGTTTGTCTAATTTTGTCTAATTTAGTTTGTCTAATTTTGCTTTTGTTGCCTGTGCTTTTGGAGTCACATCTATCATGAAGCTCATCAAAACCAATTTATAATTTTCTCTGGCAAGAATTATTACATATATGCTTACATTCCTCCTAGTTTTTGCTGTTAGAGTGAATGTAATATTTTAAAAATACTTTTACTAATAGGTTATTACTAATATATGAATGCTATCAATTTTTGTGTATTGCTTTTATCTTTGGAAACCTTGCTTAACTTTCTTATTCTCATAGGTTGTCTGCTGTTGCTTTTGGAGGTTGTCTTGAATATAATTTGTAGTTTTTCCAAATGGATAACCAATTTTCCCAACACCAATTACTAAAGACCTTATTTCTCACTGATCTCTATGACATATTAGATCCCCAAGAAGTGTGGGCCGACTTTTGGAGTCTGTTGTGTTCCATTAGCCCATTTTCCTATTCCTATATTTAAAAGCTTTTTAATATTACTATAGGTTTATTATTATCATAATTCTATTAGAGTAAGCCCCTCTCTTTTGTTTTTAAATTGTCCTGACTACTGCTCTTTTCTCTGAATTTTAGGCTCTTTATAAGGTTCTAGGAAAAACCTGGTTGAAAATTATTAGGATCTTATTAATAATGATTTGAAAAGACTGATATTTGCATCAGTAAAATTTTTTAATTTCCCCACGAAGATCTCATACATTTAAATAATTTTTTATTTAGGTTTTTGTTTGTGAAATGAATTTTTCTATTATATTGTGTATTTGGTCATTCCTAGTATATAACAGGAAAACTATAGCTATCGTAGACTGCACTTGTGATTAACCACCTTTCAAAGTTTTTTTTTTTTTAATTTTTATTTATTCATTTGACACAGAGAGATTACAAGTAGGCAGAGAGGCAGGCAGAGAGAGAGGAGAGAGGAGGAAGCAGGCTCCCTGCTGAGCAGAGAGCCCGACGCGGGCCTCGATCCCAGGACCCTGGGATCATGACCTGAGCCGAAGGCAGCGGCTTTAACCCACTGAGCCACCCAGGCGCCCAACCACCTTTCAAAATTTAGTTTATTTAGTTCATTTTCTTGGTTTTCTAGTAAAAAAAATGTTTTTATCATCAGCAAATAACAATTATCTCCTCTTCTCCAATGTGACACCTCATTTCTATTTCTTTACTTACTGCACCAACAAATAATGAAGATAACAGCTGTCCTTATCTTGTTCTCAAATTTAATAAAACAGCTTTTAATGTTTAACCATTTATGTATAATGTTTCATGTAATTTTTTGATATATACCTTCCTTCAAGTTATGTTCCCTCCTATTCTTTACTCAATATCTGAATAGGTGCTGCATTTTACCCAATTTTTCCTACATCTATTCCCATGTGATTCTTCTTCTTTAATAAGTTAATGTAGTCAGTTACAGCGCTACATCTTCTAATACAGAATTGTCCTCACAATAAATAGTACAGACTGATTAAATAGTAAAAAACCACTCCCCCTTTTTGGTACATAGGCCTTCTAACATTTAATTACCTTTATACCTCTCGCTTTCTCACTTGACTATAAGTACCTTGATAGAAGAAACCATGTCTTACTCACATTTTTATCTCTAAAAATTAGCATATATCTTAACAACGTTGTTTGAATAAATAAAAATAATAAGTAATCTGAGACTAAGCATAGTGTTTCAAAAATGGGTGCTTCCTAATAAGAGTTATGAGATGACATTCTCCAAGCTAACAACTCATTTGGCAGCCCAGAATAGATACTCCCCACAAAGGTCTGTGACCCAAAGATCAGCTGAATAACAGAGTCCTAACCTACAATTTGAGATCTACAGAACAAGGAATAATAGCAGTAAGAAAGACAGGCCAAATCTGACCTGTGACTGATTTATGCTTAGTGCAAGGGAATTAAGGAGTAGCCCAAGGCAAATGAGTATAACTGGAGAAGTGGGCCTCTAAGGTAAAAGCACCAACCAGAACCAGTTACTTAAAAAAAAAAAGGAAAAAAACCAAAAAAACCCAAAAAAACCCCAAGGAGACTGTATTGCAGAAGTCAGATTATGTGTGATTTCAAACAAAGGCAAACAGCAGCATGGTCAGGAAGTCATGGTTAAAAACTCAGAAGGTGGAAGGGAAAATCTTATTTTTTATAATCAACTCTGATACACTTAGTAAGTTAAACAAAGACTCATTGAGTACCTACTGTGGCCATATTACTTAATATATAAAAGCATAGTTTAGTCAATCTATCATTGTGGAGAAAAGTATACAGATAATTTTAATTGGGAGAGGAGAATAAGAACAACACTAGTAATAAAAATATTAGGTAAACCTACAATTATGTAAATTTCACTTATAATCATAGAGAGTCAGTAAATATCTCTCCAGCCTTCTTCTAATTATTTTTATTTTCTTTATTCTGTATTTGAATCCCCTCACCTACCTCTCACCTGTGACTGCCTCCTAGTCATACACTGACGACAGACCTAAAAAATACTTTGATATTTTAATAAACCCAGACATTTAATTCTGACAACAAATATTTAAGAAAGATTTCAATATTAGGATGCCTGGGTGGCTCAGTCGGTTAAGCGTCTGCCTTGGGCTCAGGTCATGATCCCAGGGTCTTAGGATCCAGTCCTTCATCAAACTCCTTGCTCGGCAGGGGGCCTGCTTCTTCTACCTGCTCTGCCCGCTACCTCACTTTCTTCTGCTCTCTGATGAATAAATAAATAAGATCTTTTAAAAAAAGAAAAAAGAAAGATTTCAATATTACTGCTAAAAGTATATATAAGCTAGGTGCTAGGTGGCTCAGATGTTTAAGCATCTGCCTTCAGCTCAGGTGGTGATCTCTAGGTCCTGAGATTGAGCCCTGTGTGAGGGGAGTCATCTTCTCCCTCTCCCTCTGCCTCTCCCCTGATCATGCTGTCTCTCAAATGAATAAGTAAAATCTTAAAAAAAAAAGTATATATAGATTAAAAAACTGTACAAGTTTATAATGCAAACCTATTATTACATAACAATATATAACCTAGATTATATTTTGAAATGGATGCATGATATTCTAATAAACATGAATGATCTCATTTCCACTTTAACAAATTTTATAATGTAAATATTACCTTTGTCCCTGACAGTTGTTACATGTCTCTGCATTCAAGTTGACATACTTCTTAAAGTTTTAAAGGTTCTTTTAAAAATTTTTATGCCCAACATTCCTCACATGGTATTTCAAAATATATTCAGTTGTCAGAAAAGCCTTTGGCCTCCTTTGTATAAAGCTCTTCTAAGAATTAGCAAGCTTTAAGAATTTAGAATTTTGGTTTGCTCAAAATCTTTTAGGAACTTTTCGTAAAGAAAATTTTATTTGTAAGTTTAATATTAAGTTTTTCAGCCTTTGAGAAAGTCCTTAAAAGAATTAGGCAATCCTGAATATAAAAAGAGAGAACAGATTAGTTTTTACACACTAAAGATATCAGATGAAATTATTTTAGCAACCTGGAAAAAACTAAAAAAATGCAACTTAGAAAAACAAGAGACAGTATTTTGAAAAATTTGCAGAAAAGTACTTCAACACCTGAAATTAAGCTCCCATTCAACAGGGATTATTAAAGATAGGGGAATGAAAGTTTCCTGCATCTTTTTATAAAACTGTGGTGCTTTGTGTTTACAAATCTTTGCTTTGAGTACATGGGATTTGAGGGGATTTCTATTATCTAGTAGACTCATTTGGGAATCCAATAGAATAGTGTGGTTCTCTGTAGAACAGGCTGATACCAGGTACTTAAAGTCTCAGTTTTAGTTTCTAATCCACACTGTACCTACAGAGAGTTATTTTAGTATGCAAACAGACCTGGAAAGTTCCTACCTGTTTAGAATCTGAATAATACATCACAGCCTATCCATAAACTTTTCAGACTTGGGAGAGACCAGGATAACTGCTAAGCACTTTAAGCATGGACCTAGACAGCAATAAACTTTCAATTACAAGGCTTGGGTTTCTCATTTGAGTCATGCCTAATGTGAGTTAGGGTCATAATGACATATGTTAGGATCACAGAAAACCGACCTTTTCACCCCAAGAATGCAATCTCTTTATGTGAGAGGGATGGACTACCCTCAGGTGAAACTGCCTGAAAAGTCCTAACCTCCAGTCTGATGAAAGATAGCTGATTACTTAAGGATAGACTTACTGAAAATTATGTACATCAAGGAAATTAGTAACTTCAGAAAAAAGTTTTTTTTCAAAAGAAAAGTGCAGGTTCTGCAGAAAACATTATACAGTTATATTAATGTGAATACTGATTATTGATTTAACTAAACTTGTAATAAATATATTAGAAGGACAGGATAAGAAGATATAGAAATGACCAAAAAAAGAAAAAAAAAAGAAAAGAAAAAAAAACCTAAAATCTTACCTAGAAGTCAACAGACAATGTCTCTAAAAGGGATAAATCAAGAAATACGAGGGTGGGCACATTATCACTATAAATGGGACTAAATGACATTATAAATTGCTTTTTAAAAGTTAAGTTGTGGGTGTCTGGGTGGCTCAGTGGGTTAAAGCCTCTGCCTTCGGCTCATGTCATGATCTCAGGGTCCTGGGATCGAGGCCCGCATCGGGCTCTCTGCTCAGCAGGGAGCCTGCTTCCTCCCCTCTCTCTCTGCCTACTTATAATCTCTCTCTGTCAAATAAATAAATAAAATTAAAAAAAATAAAATAAAAAAATAAAAGTTAAGTTGTTACCCTAAGAAACAGAACTGAGAGGTAAGTTAGGGCAGGGGTTACCATCTTTCACTATTAAACTTTTATTTTTTTTTTTTAGAGATTTTATTTATTTGAGAGAGCGAATGAGCATGGCAGATACTAGTTGGGTGGAGGGAGGGCAAAGGGATAGGGAAGAGCAGACTCCCTGCTGAGCAGGGAGCCAGAGGACTAGGGGCTCTATCCCAAGACCCTGAGATGAGGACCTGAGCCAAGGCAGATACTTAACCGACGCAGCCACCCAGACACCCTCACTATGAACCTTTTAGTATTAACTAATTCTTTTAACTATGTAAAGCATTTTTTAAAGGGAGTAAAGATATCCATTAAAAAATCGTTTCATGAAGACTGTCCATTTTATTTACTTCTAGGAAAAAAGATAAGTAATTGTATCTGTTACTTAGCAGAAGCACATTTATTGAGATTATACATGTAGAATTCAGTGCAAGAGATTCAGAGTCATAAGACATTTGTCAGACTATGAATAAACTTAAGAAAATAAAACAATATAAAAAATTTCATCTGTAAAAGGTATGCATTCCATGTAAAGACAGAAAGCATTACATTCTTTTTTTTTTTTTAAGATTTTATTTATTTATTTCACAGAGGGAGAGAGATCACAAGGAGGCAGAGAGGCAGGCAGAGAGAGAGGGGGAAGCAGGCTCCCCGCTGAGCAGAGAGCCCGATGCGGGCCTCGATCCCAGGACCCTGAGATCATGACCTGAGCCGAAAGCAGAGGCTTTAACCCACTGAGCCACCCAGGCGCCTGAAAGCATTACATTCTTGCTTGTATTTTAAGGTTTGTTTTGTTTTGTTTTGTTTTTACAATAAAAGTCACAGTACAGTAAGAGTATAGTATGAATCCAGAATTCTCTAAAAGAAATTATACTCTATTAAATATTCTAAATATTCTTTCCTTCATGTTTACTACTTAAAATGCTAAACAAAGACTAATTCAGAATATATAGTCATGATTAATACAGTTTTGATTAAACTCTTTTTGAAACCACTTTTTTTTTTAGAATTTATCTTTGGAAAGACCTTTTTCTAAAATAAAAGATGAGCTACTGAATGATACACATATGAAATGTGAGCAAGTAACTTCTAATCATACATAGCTATTTCCAAGCCAACATAAGCATAGATCTACCACTTCCTTTTATAAGATGAAAACTGAGAAATGCTTTAGAGGCAAATAGCCTAGCAATATAGTTCAAATCTGTCCAGCCAGAAATTAAATGCAACATGGCAGTAAAAGAGGGCCTCAAGCAATTTCACATTTATAAATGACCTACTTATGACAAGATGCATTAATTTCAGTAAGCAAGCAATAGTATTATCTACCACTGTATACAATAATTTTTAAATTAGGGTAAAAGATTAAGAGAAAGTTAGCAATTCTACAACACTAACATTCTAAGATTTGGTCCTTGTATAACCAAGGACTATGTCTTTACTTATTCATTGACTAATATCTATGAGAAACAGAAATCTGATAGTTTTAATGGCTTTATGCTCTTCTACCCAGACTGCAAGCCTGTTATGTATCCTCCTGGACCATCTGCTTAGTGTTGTTGCTTAACACATGTGTTCGTGTTTCTGATCATGCCATTCTAATATAAAACTAGTTTAACAGATATTTTTTTAATTTTTAAGACATTTTATATGGTAACATATAACTACGTAACATTTGCATGTCACTATGAAACATGTGCAATAAGTATCTGCGTATCTAACTTCAAAAGTACATATACCAGAATGACTGCTTTATGAAAAATAATTAACTGGGTAAGCATCATCACCATATAGGGTTATTCAAATAATAAGCTATCTCAGCCTTGAGTTTATCAGGGAAATAAGTGGTTTTTTAAAAAGTATCCCTTCACCTTAATTTCTCTCCCTTCTCACATCAGTCACTGCACATGATGGCAAACAATAAAACCTAGTATTAACATAATCTTGTATATATCTATAGGATATTTTCAGATATATTAACTAATTTGATCTTTACAAAGACTGAGCAATCATTTTTAGAGATGTAACACATAATTACCAGACAGAGATCTCCCCACTGCCTTCCTTCATGTGCTTTCTCATAATTTATGATACATTGTTACCTCTTCAAAAGTTGAAAAATATCTAGACATTTTCTAGTTTGCCCATGACTGAGCTAGCAGGACAGCACTATACTCACTGATTTAACAAAGAGAACTAATATTTTAATTTAAAAATTGCAAATGGTGGGCGCCTGGGTGGCTCAGTGGGTTAAAGCCTCTGCTTTCGGCTCAGGTCATGATCTCAGCGTCCTGGGATGGAGGCCACATCGGGCTCTCTGCTCAGCAGGGAGCCTGCTTCCTCCTCTCCCTGTCTCTCTGCCTGCCTCTCTGCCTACTTGTAATCTCTCTCTCTCTGTCAAATAAATAAATAAAATCTTTAAAAAAAAATTGCAAATGGACACAAAAAGAACAAAAATCCAATACTATACATATATTTAACTTTGGTTTTATCTGAGTTGGATAAAATGACTGAATATCTATCTACACATTTTACTTCTTATAATGAACCACATGGGCCCTTCAAATATTAAGCTAGCAGTTTTCCAACTTTTCAGTTTGAGATCCTCTTTCTTTCCACTCTTAAACATTATTGAGGACTATAAAGAGCTTCTGTTTAGATAAGTTGTATCTATATATATTTACTATGTTAGAAATTAAAATTAAGAACCCAGCAAATAGTTTACTAATCAATCTAAAAATAACAAACTCATTGTATGTTAACATAAAGAGCATTTTTATGATAAATAGCTATCTTTTCCAAAACCAAAAAAATTTTATCTTTTACAACTTCGTAAATCTAAATCTCTTCAATGTTTAGCTTAGTAGAAAACATGTGGATTCTTTTTTTTTTTTTTTTTAAAGATTTTATTTATTTATATGACACACAGAGAGAGAGATCAGATCACAAGTAGGCAGAGAGGCAGGCAGAGAGAGAGGAGGAAGCAGGCTTCCCGCTGAGCGGGGAGCCCGATGCGGGCCCGATCCCAGGACCCTGAGATCATGACCTGAGCCGAAAGCAGAGGCTTTAACCCACTGAGCCACCCAGGCGCCCGAAAACATGTGGATTCTTAATTCTGCTTCTGCATTCAATGTGTTGTGACATATTACTTTGTTCAAAATATTTGAAGAAAATTGACCTCTCACAAATATGCAGAATATTTTAATAGCTAGCCCTTTCAGATAATTCCTGATATCATTCTTTGATACTACCAACTTCAGTAGAGTAGTATTTTCTTAAAGGATGGCTGCAGTATAAAATCTGAAATGCTATCAGTGAATTCTTCTTGCTGTTATACATTAAAATCCATTGATCTATCTGGCATGTTGAATACATGTTTTACGTAAATGTTATTTCTTATCATGAAAGGTCGTTTTGAAAATATTTGTTCAACTGAGTTATACAGATTTTCCAAACACTGAACACTTTATTATTCAGTATAAAAAAATCACATTGATTAGTATCACCTCCAGTCTCATCAGAAGTATCTTTAAAATGTTGAGAAGTTACCAAGTTCATGTTTTCTGTAATTCAAATTTTTATCACAGACAACACAATCAGCTGTTATCCTTGAAATGGCAGGATCACTTTGCTCATTTTTGAAAAAAATGTCTGCCCAATAATCAAGCCTGAATAACCAGTTTGTTAGTCATTTTTTCAAATAAAAACAGTGTTCCACAAAATAGAGACTTGTTCAGCTTGTAACTCAAGAAAAATTTATGAGTACTTTTCCTTGAGATAATCATCACATTTTATTATGCAACAGAAATGTTTTATGCGTACTTCCCATTTTGTCCTACAGAATATTAAAAACAAATATACACAAGGGTCAAGACTCAATACTATAACTTTTACTGCTTCACCAAGAACATTTTTTTTTTTAAGATTTTTTTTTTTTAATTCATTTGACACAGAGAGAGAGATCACAAGTAGGCAGAGAGGCAGGCAGAGAGAGAGGAGAGAGGAGGAAGCAGGCTCCCCGCCGAGCAGAGAGCCCGATGCGGGCCTGGATCCCAGGACCCTGGGATCATGACCTGAGCCGAAGGCAGCGGCTTTAACCCACTGAGCCACCCAGGCGCCCTTCACCAAGAACATTTTAAAGTGAAACTCGATTTCTTTTTAGCTCTAAGTACACAGTGTCAAGAATACAATGACTATCAGTACAACTTGGTAGCACTCCTTGATTCATGCTAAGGTGTCAACAGTTTTACCCATCTTTGCTTTTGCACCATTTTTTTTTCAAAACAGGCAAAAAAGGCAGATGACATCTTAATATTATATAAAAGTAATTTTGACCTCGCAGACTGGTAAGGGTCCGTTAGGTCTCACTTTAAGATCCACTGTATTAAGCAAATCAATTCTTGTTCTTGGTATGAAGACCTGAGGACTTGGTATTATGGCTAATCATTGTCTTCATAAAGTAGAACCTTCTTTTATATGATGGTCAACCACATGCCCAGTAACTAAAATAAAGTTTATAAAACCAATAAGCATCACTGATCTGTGATAGAACCTTCATCCATTGTCCTTAAACCTTATTATAGGGTCAGAGAGGTATGTTTAAATTTGTTTTAGTCAGTATTTTGGGGTAGTATTTGCTCTAAACCAATCAGTGCTAGAGACTCAAGAAATCTCAAACTGAGCTGATATATAATTAGGTATTTTACTTGATCAGTGACAGATCTGACTAGTATAGCTTTCACTCACAGACTATCAATTCAGTAGAGAAAGGATTCTTAATCTGAAGTCCATAAACCCTCCTTGGAAAATTTCAATAGTTCACTTGATTAATCACCAGTGACAGGTATAGTAGTCATTTTTGAGAAGCAAGAAAGCCCTCTAAAATTAACAAAAAAAACTAAAAAGTATTTTTCCAAAATATAATCTCTTCTAATTAACAAACTAAAATACACAGTCATAAGAAGTTCTAAAATTCAGTAAGAAAATCTTTTTTTAAAGACTTATTTATTTGTCAGAGAGATGGAGTACAAGCAGGGGGAGCAGCAGGCAGACAGAGAAGCAGACTACCCACTGAGCAAGAAGCCGGATGCAGGACTAGATCTCAGAACACTGGGATCATGACCTGAGCGGAAGGCAGATGCTTAACCAAATGAGCCACCCAGGCACCCCAAGAAAATCTTTTTGTATCATCAGTTTCTCTAATATTAAAAAAAAAGTTTCTATACAGAATTACTCTAAGAATAAGAAGTAATAGAAGTATAACACAAAGATGGCTAAATTCTAACAACTGAGTGGTTAAAATGCAACTTAATTTTTTGGGAATTGCTAAATCTCCTAGATAAGTTAGATCCTATAAATGCAGACTTTAAAGCATTCTGACAGTCCAAAAGAATTATAATAATACATCCTCAAAACTATTTCACTAAATAAAAAAATGAAATATGTACTAACAGTAATGAAAATGTAAACAAGAGTACAAATGCATAGCTATTGAAATGTTTCTCATATAAATTAGGCATCATTGTCAAAACACATTGCTATAATACACATTTAAATGTTTTCAGTTGCAAGTTAAATAACATTAATGTCCTTATTTCCTCACGCAAAATTAAGTATCCAAATTTAACATCCTGGGTTAAGCGTCTTGACTCTTGATTTCAGTTCAGGTCATGATCTCAGGGTCCTAGGATTGAACCCTGCATTAGACCCACATTGGGCACTGCACTCTTAAAGATTTTATTTGTTTGAGAGAGAGAGAACAGGTGCATGAGCAGGAAGGCAAAGTGGGAGGAGGTAGAGGGACAAGCAGACTACACTGAGTGGGAACACTTTCTTTCCTCCTCATTTTAATGCTCACACTCTATTCATTCCAACTGTTCACCTGGATATCCTGCCCTACGTCTGTCTACATTATCTATTCCCAATTCTGAGTAAACTCTACAGATCTTTTAGTCAGTTTCTGAGCAGCTAAGCATCACTGGTAAGTTATTCAACTATGCTAACTGGCTCCACTACAAATAGGTCCTTTCCAAATCTTGAACAAGCCATCAAACTTACATGACAATACCTGCATTCATCTTTAACTGACTCCCTTAGTGATTTCCTCCCAGCAGCCTTGTGAATTTTCCTACTTTCCTCAAATTTCCAGCCTTTTAATGTTGCTGTGTTGCTGTTTTCAAAGATCAGTTAATGGCTCCCTTCTGTATTTTTTTCTGACACCCCTCTCTTTAGTTTCTATTACAAACTTAAAAGCAAATTCCCATATCTCTCTCTATTCTAGACCTTTCCCCTGAGCACCAGACCTATGAGTATCCACCTGCCCTCAAGATATTTCCCACTGTTCACCAGGCACTCTAAAATTAACTCAGGACTTACTTTCTACACTTACCCTCCCTTCAAATTTTCATCCTCCTGTAATGTCTTACTAAGGGCACTATCATCTGCTCCTTACCAAAGTAAAAAGTAGTCATCCCAGTGATCCCTTTCTCATTGTTCTTATCAAGTTGGTAACCAAGTCCCATTATTTCCATGCTATCTCTCTTCCATATCACTTCAACATCAATGCTGTTTCTATCTCTATTCTGGCCCCGAATTCAATCCTTCTAAAATGCAAATGCTATCTGTTTCAATTCCTTTTATGATTAGGATAAGCTATATTACTGTTTTTCAAGCTGGAGTAAGGTAGTAACAATGTTTTTATTTTTATTTTTATTTTTATTTTTATTTTTATTTTTTTTAAGATTTTATTTATTTATTTGACACAGAGAGAGAGATCAGATCACAGCTAGGCAGAGAGGCAGGCAGAGAGAGAGGAGGAAGCAGGCTCCCTGCCGAGCAGAGAGCCCGATGTGGGCCTCGATCCCAGGACCCTGGGATCATGACCTGAGCCGAAGGCAGCGGCTTTAACCCACTGAGCCACCCAGGCGCCCGGTAGTAACAATGTTTTTAAAAAACAAAATTATCAATCTGAGGATTTGGTATACCTAGGTGGCTCAATCAGTTAAGCGTCTGCCTTCAGTTCAGGTTGTGGTCCCAGGGCCAGGGATCAACTCCCACATCTGGCTCCCTGCTCAGCGGGGAGCGTGCTTTGCCCTCTGCATGTTGTTCCCCCTGCTTGTGCTCTCTCTCTTAAATAAATAAAATCTTAAAAAATAATATTAATAATTTCTGAGGATTAGTCTACAGATACCCTTAGAGTCCAAAGACCCTGTATGAGAAAGTGACTTAAGAAACTAGTCTTGGGGCGCCTGGGTGGCTCAGTGGGTTAAAACCCCTGCCTTCGGCTCAGGTCATCATCTCAGGGTCCTGGGATCGAGGCCCGCATCCGGCTCTCTGCTCAGCAGGGAGCCTGCTTCCTCCTCTCTCTCTCTGCCTGCCTCTCAGCCTACTTGTGATCTGATCTCTCTGTGTCAAATAAATAAATAAAATCTTAAAAAAAAAAAGAAACTAGTCTTATTCTATGGAAAAAAAAATCCCTCGGTTGTGAATTATCATTGCAAAAGAATTTTGTTATTACCACCTCTTGAAAAAGAATTTAAATTACTGAAATGAAAACACAAAACTAAAATTCCTAAGTTACCACAGACCCCCCAAAATATCTGTGAACCTAGATTAAGAAACACTAGTTAATAATGTTTAATTTTGTATGTCAATTTTGATGGACTACAGTGCATAGATATTTGGTCAATTATTATTCTGGGTGTTCTATGAAGCTGTTTTCTTTGGATAAGATGAACACATAAATCAATGGACTGAGTAAAGCAGATTACCCTCCATAATGTGAGGGGGCTTCATCCAATCATTTGATGGCGTTATTGGAACAATGGCTGACCTCCTTCTAGCAAGCTGCTTTTGAACTCAATGCAATTCTTCCCTGAGTCTCCAGCCTGCCAGCCTGCCAGCCTGCTAGCCTGCCCCATTAGTTTTTAAACCAGCCAATCCTCCACAATCTCATGAGCCAGTTCCTTAAAATAAATCTTCCTCTCTCTCTCTCTCTCTGTATACACATATGTGCACACACACACCCCTTGGTAGTTCTGTTTCTCCAGACAGAATCTGAAGTAACACAAGTCTCCACAGGAAAAAAAAAATCCAATCTTCTTAACATGGTATCTAAGGACAGTCTCCCAATCCCCACCTCTTCAAACTCATCTCCTATATGCAAGAAGCATATAATATCTGCTTTGGCTATACAAAATAACCTATAGTTATTTGATTCTACTATTTTTAGTCACATCTTCATGCCTCTTTTTATGCCATTTTCCTCCTACTCCCACAGTTTCTGATTCTAACTTACCAAATCGGTCCTATTCAACTTTCATATCCTAGTTCAAATTTTTCCTCTTTCTCTTTGTGCCAATATTATTTCAAGAACACAATTCCACTATATAGCACATGTATCACACTGCAATTTATTTGCATGTTGTCCCCCTTACTAGTGAGCAAAGATCATACCTTATTCAGCGTCATATCCCCAGCACCTAGCTTGTGATACAGTGAGCACTTAGAAATTACTCATGGACTAAACTGATCTTTGATGGAACCATCCCTTCATTCAGCCTTTTCATGAAGTATGGTATTTAGATCCTGGCAAAATAGATCTCAGTCCTGAGACCCACTCTGGCCCTTCTCAGGCCATGCCTCACCACTGGGCAAGGAATCCATAGAAAAGAGAGAATACACTCATACACTTTCCCTTCTGGATGACACGGCAGTAACCTGGAACTCTGGAATTTCTTGCCCAAATATCTCTAACATAATTACAGGGCTTGCAAAGGAATCTGTCCTAGGTCTGTACTGAGGATGGACTATGCTACAGACGTACATACCCCTGTGCCAAGGATTGCTGTTTGGAAGAGCACGGATCTTGGGCCTGCGTGCAGGATGTCCACAAGATGCACATGAGAACTCTCTGTGGTGTTAGAGCTAAGGATGTGGGGAGGAGGTTGGGCTCCACGACATTCTGATGTGAAAAATGAATATGTGAATTCTCAATTCTATAAATTCTAAATTTGAATCTTTCCTTTTAAGTCACTATGAAGGTATATTTTTCAAGATAAAAGATCAGAACATAGTAAACAATTTATTAGCCTGGTTTATAACCTTTAAATATTTAGGCCTATTGTGGTAAATGAATGCTTGCCCTGGGTCTCACAAATGTCAGAATAAAGTTGATGAGTTTCATCAACCTAGTTTTATTAAATACTGAACTAGCAAAACAGAGCAAAGATGGTACAGGAATAAAATCAGGAAGAAAGAGGATACAGACGTACCTCTTTTTATTGCACTTCACTTTACTGCACCTTGTAGATAATAGTTTTTTACAAATGGAAAGTTCATGACAATCTTCTGTTAATCAAGTCTATCAGCACCATTTCTCCAACAGCATTTGCTCACTTTTTGTCTTTGTGTCACATTTTGGTAATTCTTGCAACATTTCAAACTTTTCATTATTATAGTATTTACGATGATCTGTGATCAGTGATCTGTGATCTTGCTATTGTAAATGTTCTGGGGCTGCCACAAACCACACCCAGGTAACACAGTAAACTAATCAACAAATGTTGTGTGTGTTTTGACTGCTCTATCATCCATCCTGGTCCGGGAATTGAATTTACAACTTTCAAGGTAGTTTTTTCCTCTATACAACACCACCAACTCTAAAAGTAGCTAGCTTGGTAATGACTAAATTAAATATTAGACAGACCTCTCTTAATATCAATTAAAATCTCAAATATCATTTTAAAATATTGAAATATTATGGTTAAACTGGGACCAATCTGTTTCACAAATCCTAAAAGAAAGTCAACTGGTGTTCTGAAAGAGTATAGTTAAGAACTAATGTTCCTTGGGGCACCTGCCTGGGTCAGTTGGTAGAGTGTGCACTCGATCTTGGGGTTATGAGTTCAAGCCCCACACTGGGTGGACATATTACTTAAAAAAGTAAATAAAATCAAAAATAAAAATGAATAAAAATAAAAAAAAGAATTGCTGTTCCTTTATGATTTTCCCATATTAATACATATTATAGAGAAAATTTTCAGATAAAAACAAAAAATACTCCCATATGTAGCCACTACCTTCTGTTCTCTAGGTTCTTACCACTTTTTATAGTTTAACTAGATATGAATCAGAGAATCAGACAATCACAATGGACTGCTCTTAAAGACATCAGTCCAATATAAGGTTGTGGACAAAAATCTCAATATGTTGGACATCATCAGTAACATTATTGGCAATCAAACTGGAGTCACTGTATATTCCCTTTTTTTAAGATTTTATTTATTTGTGGCGCCTGGGTGGCTCAGTCATTAAGCGTCCGCCTTCAGCCCAGGGTCCTGGGATCGAGCTCCGCATCGGGCTCCCTGCTCAGTGGGAAGCCTGCTTCTCCCTCTCCCATTCCCCCTGCTCGTATTCCCTCTCTCACTGTCTCTGTCTCTGTCAAATAAATAAATAAAATCTTTAAAAAAAGATTTTATTTATTTATTTGAGATAGAGAGAATGAGCACAAGTTGGAGAAGGTAGAAGTAGAAGCAGACTCCCCACTGAGCAGGGAGCCTGATGTGGGGCTCAATCCCAGGCCCTGGGATCATGACCTGAGTCAAAGGCAGACACTTAATGGATTGAGCCGCCCAGGCACACCAGGCACTATATATTATAATACCATACAAAAGCATGGACTATGACTTGTTCTCACAACCTCAACTCAAGCTAGACATAACATAGGTGGGGAAAATATTTAATAAAGGTAATTAAATAATGAGACAGAGAAAGAACAGAAGAAGAGAAATAGAAGACAAACTAGGGGAGTCTGGGTGGCTCAGTTTGTTAAGCGTCTTGGTTTCAACTCCGCTCATGATCTCAAAGTCGTGGGATGGGGGATTGAGACCATACGGGCTCCTTGCTCAGGTAAGGTCTGCTAAAGATTCTCTCCCATTCTCTCTGTCCTTCCCCACCACACTCATGCTTACTCACACTTCCTCAAGCACACTCTCTCTCTTGCTCTAAAATAAAAGGGTAAAACAAACTAAATTCTATAATACTAAAGCTAGAATTCTCAAAAATTTAAAAGCTAATAAAATCATAAAATGTTTCATTCACTCCTTTGACATTTAATAAAAACTTGTGACATACCAAATCTATGTTAGGTGTTAGTGATACACAACAAAAATCTCTAGCCTCTAAATGCTAACTATCTAATAGCTGCAGCACTGTAACACAATTTGATAAAGACAGGTATGGAATGATAGGGGAGAGAGCAACTAACTATGCCAAGAGACTTCAGAGGGTGTTAAAGAATGAGTAAAAACTTGCTAGGCAAAAAAAGGGGGAAAGGACACTGTATGGAAAAATGATTTGATAATAGAAATAAAACAAAGACCAATAGCTAACAATAATTTAATCTTGCTATATGCTAAGCACTGTGCACAAATTATCCTATTTGATTCTCACAACCTTGTGAGTCTTTTTATCCTGTTTATAAATGAAGAAATTGAGAGGTAACTTGCTAAAGGTCATACAGCTATATAGAGGTGACACCAAGAGAGATCATGCAAAACTAAGCTGTGAGTGATCATGATTTGCTTGAAAAAAAAGAAATAGGTAGGTATGGCCTAGCACATGATAATACTAATGACAGAAACCAACACTGGGGATACAGTAGTTAACAAAACGGAAAATAGATAACTATCTGTGTCTTATTAGAGATTAAGTCTAGTCCAGGAAGGAAACATTATCTTTCATCCAATAGATGTAGGAAATGAGATTTGGAAATGCTAAGTAAATTGTTTAACGTCATACACTAATAAGTAGCATAGTGAGAATTAAACCCTGTCTGACTTAAAAGTCTGACTCAAAGCCCAAATTCATTCTACTTTACCTTATTGCCTCTCCATTGTTCATTCGTTCATTCAACAGAAGTATATCAAGTACCTACTATATGTCAAGCACTACACTAGGAATAAAGATGAAAGATACACTCCATGGCTTCAAGAAATTCACAGGTCAATCAGTGGAATCAGACACACTGAGAACTGCAATCCAGTGAGATAAATGCTATCCCCAAAACACATTTACATCTCATAGAAGCATATATGATCACAGATAAGAACACACTTGAAGACGGGCAAGCCTAAAAGTAAGACCAGTCAGGGCTACCACATTAATTCAAAAGTCAGGGACATATCTAAGGCATATTTGGAAGATAAATCACAAAACTGGGTAATAAGACAGCACCTATGACTATAACATAAGTGTGTTTTTTTAAGAAGCAAAAAACAAAATCTAAACTAAACAAAAAATATGAGATCCAATGAGAAAACCTGAGATGCCCATACCAAAATTCAGAGTCAATGCCATACTTGGGTAAGAAACCTATATATTTCATAAGTCATTTTAAGGTCGTTATAAAGTTAGCAAAATCTACTTTCGAGTCTTTTTTCTTTTTTTTAATTGAAGTATAATTAACATACAGTGTTCTATTACTTTCAGGTATACAATATAATGATTCAACAGTCCTATACATCACTCAGGGCTCATCAAGATAAGTGTACTCTTTTTTTTTTAAAGATTTTTTTTAAAGATTTTTATTTATTTATTTGACAGAGAGACACAGCGAGAGAGGGAACACCAGCAGGGCGAGTGGGAGAGGGAGAAGCAGGCTTTCCCACAGATCAAGGAGCCCGATGCGGGGCTTGATCCCAGGACCCTGGGATCATGACCTGAGCCAAAGGCAGACACTTAATGACGAAGCCACCCAGGCGCCCCAAGACAAGTGTACTCTTGATTCCCTTTATCTATTTCATCCCTCCCCCAACCACCTCCCCTTACTTTTGAATCTTAAACATTCATAGACTAAGGAACACTTCTCAGTCAACTTCCTCTGTTAGACAAATGGCTTCTTTTAGGTATACTTTATGAAGCTGTCTCTCAGGAAATACTTGAGAATCTACATGACCATGCATCATTTAATATTTTTCATTATTTTTTAAATTAAAAAATGATTTTCATAATAAAGGACTTCTAAAGTTCCTTCCAACTCAAGATTCTACAAAAAAAAAAAAGCCATAACAAGTATATCATAATGGTCAGTATAGATCTCTCTAGTTATCTAATGGGGTTGAGTCATATCATTGTTCTGATACCACTAACAATTTTCTCAATACTTAAAACCCTAATATATCCATATTTTCAACTGCTTAGGTAATATAAATACAGCACTTTCTAAACTTTAGAATTATGAAATTCACGATAATGTTATAAATTTCTTAAAATTTCATAGCAAGTAATATTCAAAAGGGGTTACAGAACTGCATGACATCTGAAACAGAGAAATGATTATTTCAACTATCACTGAGCCCTATGTCTGATAACTAGCACTGAGAAAGATTTCATTTGGTTGAAGTATGAAAATGTCCTACAGCATTCAGAAGAGCTGGCCCATCATTCCCAATCTCAAAAGAGCTTCCCATCCCATTAAAGAGGACTGATGCCATGTCACAAGCTCTTACAGAGATTCTTTGATTCAAAGAGCTACTCAGGGAAATCCAGTATTCATCTTTAAATGCAGTGAATCCCAAGTCAGTGAAAAGATTTAAAAATTATAAGGCAGAGTTAGTAAACTGGCATGAAGAAGTCAATGCAAACAAGGTCCAAAATGGCAAAACCAAAATCACTAATCAATATTCTTACTTCTAGTAAACACTGTAGATGAAAAAAATATTCTACCATAAGCCTTCCATAACAAAATTCTGTCACAACTGAAAGCAGGAATAAGAGTGGCAGGCCAAATGTGTAATTATAAATAAATAAATAGATTTCCACTTTGGCCAAGATGGAATATCAGGAACCAGATTAACCCTGTAGCCTGAAACAACTGGAAAAAAGGACAAAATATATGGTTTTTCAAGGCAATGGATAGCAGGCAACAAAGGAATCCTTGATAGGTGGGAAACATACAAGATAAAACCTCAATTGTCCCAACTTACCACCTTGAAAGAGTTCCTAGGCCATAGAACAGAGATGGAGAACCCAGGTGAGCAATGACCTCTCTGAGGTGAGATGGAACTTAATCTAGAAACAGCAAGGTGACTGTCATATACAAAGTAGCGTACCTAAGAGTAGACAAGTTCACAGGAAAATCCAGAGATCTGCAGAGGGTATCCCTCAAGTCTTCCGTAGAGTACTTTTTAGTATATACACATGAGGAAACTACCCAAGAACAGTGAAAAAAAAAACCACCAAAAAGTATTAGAAAGAACACCACCCAGGGCTCACACAGGTCCAGGAATAGCTCCTGTTTTCACCACACAGAGTACTCAGAGGTTTTGCCAATAGAGTGACAAACTGGTACTACTTGATATAACTTTAAAGCCCGATCTGAAAAAATCAAACTGTTTCCAAGTAATTTAACTATATCCCAGAACAAAACTCAAGAATACCTAATGAAATACAAAAATACCCAGCACCCAGCACAAGGTAAAATTCCAAATGTCTAACATCCAATCAAAACTTACCAGGCATACAAAAGCAAGAAAACACAATCCTTTATGAGGAGGAAAAAATCAATCAAAACCAATCTAGAAATGATACAGACAGAATTAGTAGAAATAAACAATAATCTAGTTATAACTAGATTCCATATACTCAAGAAACTACAGAAAAGACAAAGCATGAAAGCTATAGAAATGGGAGATATCAAAAAGAACTGAATTTCTAGAATAAAACTGTAATGTTTGAAATGAAAAATATGCTAGACACAATTAAGAGCAAATTAAACATTATAGAAAAAAAGATTAATGAAGTTGGAGACACAGCAAGATAATCTAAAATCAGAAGACTGAAAAAAACTGAAAATAACATCAGTGAACATCTAGCTGCCTGATTTACATGTAATTGGACTTCCAAAAAGGGAAGTGAGGGCAGAAAAAATACACACAAACTTAAATATTCTTTATAAATATGTACTTTTTAAAATGGCCAAATTTTTTCTGAATTTGTTAGAAACTACAAACCCACAGATCCAAGAAGCTCAAAGAACACCAAGCAAAATAAATATGAAGACCAAACATGAAGAATGTATATAGTTTCATTTAGAAAGGGTTCTCACTCACAAATTCTGTAAACAAATCAAAACAAAGTCAGAAATGACTTAGACTAAGTCTAACTTTTAGTTTAACTTACTGGGTACAGTTTCAACTGACAATTTAATAGAGTACATTAAATCAAACATTAACTTGAGTAAAGTACTTAACAGATACTTTAATGATTTTAAAATTAGCAAAATACAGCTTTAAAAACAACGTATATTTTGTTGCTCTAATAGGAAAATAATTAACTAAAATAAATTTATCTTATTTTAGCAAATTATTTTTTAAAAAACTAATGCCTACTTCTTCCTTTTTTCTTAATTTTCTTTCCCTTTAATTTATATAGGTCATTCAGAACAGAATTAGGACACTGAAAAAACTTTTAAAGAAACTGAGAGGTGGAACTGAAAACAGAAGCAGATTTGAGGTTTGGAATGGAGCTAGTCCTCCCCCAAAAAAAACAAAAAACAAAAAAACCTGGCAACCTCTATTTTGAAACACCATTACTTTCAAAATATACATATCTATTTTTAAATATAAAACTGCACTCAAAGTGGAAACAAGCTAAAATGTCTGTTTTTAGCACCTCCGCTAACTATTCAGGACTAAAAAAAATATAAGTATTTTTTGGAAAAAGAATCACTCAAATAAAAAACATTAAAGTGGAAAACAAGGGGTGCCTGGCTGGCTCAGTCAGTAGAGCATGAGACTCTCAATCTCAGGGTCATGAGTTCAAGCCTCACGCCTTGGGCGTGAAACCCACTTTAAAAATAAGTAAATAAAATAAAGTGGAAAACTAAAGTAATGTATTTTCCTATTTTGTAGAAACACCTTTTTTGGGGGGCTTAGAATACAATTTCAAAATTTTCTGTCTAAAGACAAGAGAAGGGAACAAACTCTGAGATCTACTATAATGGCTACCCTTCCTGTCATGTGTGTTCCCTAAAATAGAAGTCAACTTAATTATTCTACCATTCTACACTCCTTTTCCCTTTCTTAAAGAAAAACTATATACACACATTTAGATAATAGATATATTTCTTTGGGTACCTGTACAAATAAAACACCCTTAGAAAGCATAGAGTAGTATAATACTTCCCTGTAGGATCAACACATACATGAAAAACAGCACACAGACTACAAATATCTCTAAGCACACAGACTGAGAAGATATCACTGGAATATTTATGAATTTGACTTCTACCTCTTTTAAATAAAAAATCTAAAAAGAAACAATTTCCTACAAAATATAGAAATGATACTTTTTGTTATTAGTCTATTCACAATAGACTTACTCCTTAGTAACAATTATTTATTAATAATGCACTAAATTCCCACATATATAAAAGGTAAGACTGCCTTGAAATTCAAAGTTTCAAACTACTCTTGTAATCAGATTCTATTAAAGAGACAGAAGGCTAAATACACATTATTTTGAGCACAATTACAACAGAGTTTGTACTTAGAAAACCTACACTGATGTACTTAGAATGCATGTATGCTACAATTCCTATAATGATAAAAATGCTTTTTATTTCACTCATCTAGCTACCAATATGATTTTGATATCAATTCCCATCCTAAAAACACTTTCCTACTTACTACAAATGCAGTATCGCAAACATAAAAGACAAAGATTTTCCAACTAAATCATTATTTAGTTGTCATCAAGATGTCAGTTACTAGCATTTCACAACTCCCTTAAAAATACCTTAAAATGACCTCCCAAATATTAATCTGTTAATTCACGTAATGATCTCATCAGACTTGAGTTCCTGTACCCACTTAAACTACTTGCTACGGCAACAGTTCTCACCAATCAGAACTGTTATTTGAAATTCTCTCTCCTGAAATCTGTTATTACTTCACCAGTTTCAAAATTTGAGCCACTTATTTTTAGACACACAGGTTAATAAGAAACATTTCTGCATCAAATACACATAACTTCACAGTAGAGGCTTTATTGCCCCTTAGGAAACTCTTCTCATATTCTCTTTTTACCAAATTATCAGAGGACAACGTGGCTTCGATTTCAGCACTGAAGGCAATAAGTGACAATATGCGGTTTGCCGAATAAAAATTAAAGTTTCACAATTTTAACAGGTATAATTATTAGGTTGTGATAAATGGGCTGGTGGGCACGTAAGACTACCACCCCTTTCAAAGTCCAATTCTTAAACC
This sequence comes from Ailurus styani, assembly GCA_002007465.1. Taxonomy (NCBI): domain Eukaryota; kingdom Metazoa; phylum Chordata; class Mammalia; order Carnivora; family Ailuridae; genus Ailurus; species Ailurus styani. Next base: position 1,566,599 of record LNAC01000257.1, read on the forward strand.
ATCTGAATTCTTTTGGCCAAAGAACTAAATGAAGAGCTTCGAACATAAAGTCTCTAAGTTTTCAGTATGTCCTTTTTCAAAGAAAACAAGTTACCTAGAAAAGAAGAGAAGAACACTTACATTTGGAGCATGACCTGGTTCAAGAATACCCCATCCACCAAAGCCACATATTCATCCAGGTTGGTCCCATTTCCCGCAGCCAGAGGTCCAAACGTTTTAACCTAGAACGGAATGATCATAAGGACACGAACGCCCATCTCCATCTCTGCAGCCACAAATAATGCAGCAAAATATACAATAAATAACACCCTACTTACCCAAGTGACCAAGGGGCTGGTCATGAACTGCTCCAGAAGGGGAGTAAAAATCTCGTTCTCCATTTTACAGATAATGTATTAGAAAAAGGGAACTACCACAAAAATACGCCTAGGGAACGGATCACTAAACGTTGAAGAAGTAAGTAGAAATCAATGAAAGTCCATTTTGGCACAGGAAGAAAATCCCATCGTGGAGGGGAGAAAAACTCTCCCTCCTCAGAAAACACCCCAGAGGGGAACGAGACGAAAAGCCGAGAAGCGGCTTCGACAGCAGCCACGAGCGGCAGCTTGCGCTGGAAATGTCTGTACCGGGCGAGGAGGGGCAGAGAAAAGGCATCTGGAGGAGGAGGAAGGGAAAGGGGGCTGGAGCAGCAAGACAAAAAGCCCGTCAAGGTTGCCCAGCTCCTGGAGGAGCCAGACCCGCAAAGCTGCCCGCAGTGAATTAATCCCAACGTGGGCTAAATGAAATACCACGTTAAATACCACGTTAGGGCTTCCGAGAGGCAGCCAGGCTCGACCTCCGCGTTCCGCTCAACACGTTCCACCCACCAGTGGGCATGGAGCCGCTTCGACCCGCGGAGCCTCCCCTGCCCGCAGCCCCTCACCAACGACAGGCAGGGCTCGCCCCTTCCCCCCGAGCAGACACCATCGCTCCACCACCCTCAAGCCTCGTCTCCAGCCCCCTTCCCCTCCCGGGGGGTGGGGGCTTGACTGTGTGTCCCTAACCCCCCGTTTCCTGAGCCCCGCAGCCTTTTCAGCGCGCCTCTGGGAAGCCCTGGCACAAAATCACCGCCGCGCTCCAGCCTCCTCCTCCGCCCTCTCTGGAGGAGCAGGAGTAACGGCCTCAGAACCGCAGTGCCGCATCACACCCCGCTCCTCGCCGCTTAACCAGAACCACGAGCCCTCTGTCAAAGGGAGCGCGCTTCTCCCTCCGCGCCCATATCCTTCCGCCGACTCTCCGCCCCTCCCGCGCCGCAGCCTCTGGATTGTGGGAGAAGAAAACCGCTGCATGAGCGCGCTCCCGAGCGCGCGCGTCCCCCGGGCCGGCCCCGCCGCCGCCCAGATTTTGGCGGCGGGCGCGGGCTTGGACGCGCGCTCGCTGCAGCTGCTGCGGTGACCCGCGCCTCGCTCGAGCACAGGACTGCTGCCAGGGCGTGGGGGGCGGGGATGGGGAAGGCAGAGGAAGGGGTCTGTCTGCATGGTCGCTCATGCCTAATTATGGTTTATTTCCTCCCCGAGTGCCTTCTTTGATGTGTGAAGGAGAGGGAACGAAATCCTTCTTTTAAACACGAGGGATGCAGACAGCCTTTTTCGGACAGTGATTTGATCTCTTAAGCGTGCTTTCGCCCGCAAAACGGAGTAGGCAAACTCAATGCAGCAAATAGCAAAAGAGGGACTTCGACTGCAAACTTGGTTTTGTTTTTTTTTCTTTTTTCCTCTTCTCCTTTAAAAAATCCAGGTCATTGAAGTATGAATGCTCTTCAAAGTTGCAAGTGAATGTGGTAGGATTTTAAATAACCAAAGCTGTCTTTCCACATGCTGGTATTCCCTGACTAGAGCAAACGTGATTCAGACATTGTTTGATTATTTGGTTATTGAAAAAAAAAAATCCAAACAAAATCAAGAGCTACTAAAAGAAACATGTGGAAGTCATCCAAGATGGGTGACAAACAGATTACATATTTGTCATAAATCTCTATGCTATGCACGACTGGAATCATCAAAGTAATTTTAACAGTTCCCCCAGCAAAATCAAATATTACTCCTCATTTTGAAGGAACATAAAAACCTCTTCCCTGGGACAAAATAGGCATGTAAAACAATTTTTTTGAGAAAATAAATATAGTATTACAGTTTTGTAGTGTGTGCCGTCTACATTTACATAAATCTCTGCTTTGAGTACTTACATATTTTAAAGTAGCAGTAAAAATATTTCGTAACACTAAATTAAGAAACAGCAAAATTTCTTAATTAAGTAATTGAGAAGCTGGGCTCTGGAGTCTTCCTTGCCTGCTTCAAATCCTGGCTCTGATACTTACCAGCTGTGTGAGCCTAGGCAAGCTATAGAACCTCTCTGTGCTTCACTCTCTTCGTGTACAAAGCAGGGCGAATAATAGGGTTAAATTAAATGGCAACCTACAGTAAGTGCTCCGTAAATGTTCTTAATGTTGTTTTCATCATTACTCCCCCAAATGAAGAATTCTTAGGAAAAAACTTGAAATGTATCTTCTCCTACTTTAGAGGAGAAAGGATCTTGCCATAGAGGCCAGAGGAATGCCCTTCCAAAATCATCTTAATTAAAATTATGATCCATTCATGTGGCACTTTGCAAGGTGTGTAGAGAGTAGAACCTTGCATTGCCTGGGCCAGTACATAGCTTTGGGTCATCCTGGTGGCTAGCAATCTTTTCCCTCTACTTTTGATGACTCTTTCTTAATCACAATCCCTTATTTGGAAATGCAGACCAAGAGAGAGCTGACACCGAAGAAGAAAGCATGGCTTTCAGAGCAGCCTAATGCCTGACATGCCCACTTTTCTTCGTAATCCCTAGGAAGCTCCACCAAACAACTTGGAAGTGTTCAGTCATATACTGGGGTTTATCTTCAGATAGACCCACCTGCTTCATCCATAAATGAAAAATTCATAAGGTATTAGTACCAGGTACAATAAGCTAGGGGTGTTTTGGACAGCGATGACCAAAGAGCACATTAAGATAATATTGTGTATTCAGTTTACATGTAGCAGATAACCCTCACAAATCTGGATTCCCCTCTACAGCCAAATGGCCCCAGATGCTTCCTGGTCTATCTTTAGCTTTTACACACACACACACACACACACACACACACACACTCAACAAAGAAACATGAGGAGTTAATTGTAAAAACAGGAAGCTTTAGACCAGACTGAGGTCTGGAGTAACTTATTTGAAAACCTACAAATTCACAATTCCCTAGTTTAACAGCAGCCTTAGAAATGCGTTATTATATCTCAAGAGTACAATCAGGAAACTTCTTTGTCTAGCAAAAAACGGATTGTACATTATACACAATTTAGTGGTCTTCAAATTGCAACATCCTGTAAGATTAAATCCAAAAGTTTCCTCTATATTCCTTTCACTTAGGAAGAGGTTACCCAAGATTTCTTCCAAGCATTTTTTTTTTGTACTTGGTAGTCATTTATCTATCCTGAATTCATCTTTTCTTCAAATGTTAAATCCAGCAGGAAGGGACTTTGGGAAAATCATACCTATCCGACTAGGTCCCAAGCTATTTGTTCTGCTCTCTTCTGATCAGAAGTTAAATGTTTGGAATGGACCATGATCCCATTTAGAAGTCACTAGAGAAAGATTCTCTCCTGTGTATTATAATTGAGGGTTCCTTTGCAGGTTACACATATGTAATACTACCTGCATACCAAAAGCACCCATGTTGACCCCCATCTTTATCTACTATAGTAAGTGACAGACTCACCCCAAACACATATTGGGTGACACATATTTACAGAGCTAATCACATTCATAAGCTAGTATAATAAAAATAACACAAATGTAACAGCCAAATAGCACCGTTGTTTATAATAGCCAAAAAATGGAAACACCCATATGCCCATCAACTGATAAATGAATAAATGAAATGTATTATGTTGATACAATAGAATATTTGGACAATAAAAAAGAATAAAGTATGGGCGCCTGGGTGGCTCAGTGGGTTAAAGCCTCTGCCTTCGGCTCAGGTCATGATCCCAGGGTCCTGGGATCGAGGCCCACATCGGGCTCTCTGCTCGGCAGGGAGCCTGCTTCCTCCTCTCTCTTCTCTCTCTGCCTGCCTCTCTGCCTCCTTGTAATCCCTCTCTCAGTGTCAAATAAATAAATAAAATCTTTAAAAAAAAAAAAGAATAAAGTATGATGCATGCTACAACATGGATGAATCCTGAAAACATTATGCTAACTTTAAAGAAACCGATCACAAGGTACTACATACTGTATGATTCCATTAATATGAAATGTCCAGAAGAATTGCCTAGATCTAGGGCAGTTGGGAGGAAATGAGGTTAGTGGCTTAGGGATGCATGGTTTCTTTTTGAGAAAATGAAAATATTCTAAAGTTGTGATAGATACACAGTTCTGTGAATATACTAAAAATCATTTAACTGGATACCTTGCGGGGCTGAATTGTCAATTCTCAAAAAAGCTGTTTTGTTGTTGTTGTTGTTTTTTTTAAGATTGGCACCATTACTTCATGAATATTTGGGAAGAACTGCCATTAAGAAATCCAATCTCTCATATACTTTTCAACAGGGTCTCGAAGTCCTCTTGAGCTAATGAATAAGATTTTAAACTCACCTAAGATCATAGAAGGTAAATGTCTTAATTATCTGACGTAGTTTTAAGAGAAATGTCATCTAATGAGAGGGAGAGAATTCGGTATGGTTTAACTTCTTTGAGTATCAGTTGAGCATCAGTTTCCTTAACTGTAAAACAGGCATACTGGTTTCGTTTCTTACTGGGCATCTGCTTAGATGGTAAACTTGCCCTTTCCCACATGAAAACTATACAGAGGAAAGGAAACTTGGAAAGAGATGACAGGACCGAGAAAGGGGTCCTCCTCTCAGCCCACTTTAGTGGTTCCTCTCAAATGCCCTACTGCTGTGTGGCAAACAAAGTGAACCACTACCAATTCACCTATCTGAAATGTTCTTTTCTGCTTCTTTACTGGGTCAACTCCCATTCGTCATTCAGGATTCAAGTGCCACTCTCCGTGAAGCATTCCTCTTCCTTAGGTTGAGTTGACCACTTCCTCTTTTGTGCCTTGCATAGTACCTAACCTCTCTTTATTTCTGTAACTTGCTCTAAAGGGCACATATTTGCTGACATGCTCTTCTGAGTAAATGGGGAACTCTTGGAGACTGACATTTTTAAATCCATCCTTGTGCCCTGGCATTTAGGACAGTGCCTTGCTATTATGGGCACTTTCAGTCAATATGTCAAAGAGTGTTCTTTCAACCATGGTGACTAGTTTAAATTCCTAACAATTGGCAAGAGCTCACAGCAGAGCAACTTCCGAGAAGGACTATTCTAATTAACTTAATGAACTAGAGGAGGCATAAGCAGGCGATTACTGCTTGCCAGTGAATTTGAAGAACTAAAAAGACATTGAGATCATAAAATAAATGGCTTTCAGGATAGGTTTTCCCAACTCTATATGAGTTTTTTTTTTTTCAGAGAAAAGCTTAGGAGAATACGTAAGCATCATGTATTCGTTTATTTCTCAGCAGTGTATAATGGTATTTATCCTTTTCAGCACCCAAACTGTGTTTCAGTTGTTATCATTTTGATGCAAATCTTCTAGAAAGGTGTCATTGTCTAAACTTTCTTGGACAGCATACTCTGAACAGAAATTGACCTTTTATTAAAGAAATATATCCTCACAATTGACCTAAATGACTGTGTTGTGCTTTTAATATAATTATACATTCACAGGCCCTTAAGAAGTGCATAAGTGTTTGACCTACATTCACAGGCCCAAAACAGCTATGTTTTGAGTTTTTAATTTTACACTGAATAGCTCCTGGTTTTTGTTGCTGACAGTATCTGTATCGTAGTCCCCATTTTCATTTGTTGCTTCTCATTTTCTATGTACAGGGAATTCACTAATTGTTAAAACAGTCTAAAATAATTAATAATTTTTGAGTGAGAACCTATGGGCTGTCTTATGAGTAAAGTCCATGAATTTGTGGTATGCCTAAAAGTGTCTCTTGGTATAATGTTTCTTCCTTCTTTCAGTTTCTTGGTCTTAGGTGAGGTGGTGCTATCCTATTCCTTTAACTAGTTTGCTATGATAGGATATGAAATAATCTTGTAAGTTAATGGTCACTTACCAGGTATTTCCAGGGCATGACTGACTTATCATGTGATCAGTTCCTTGTGTTTGCATGGTTCCTCCTTTAATTCCCTAATCCCATACAATGGGTGGTGACTCATGCCTACGTCCAATGCTACTGGTGGAAAGCTACTAAGCAAATAGAAACCTGATACAGGAGAAAATAACAAATATAGAAAAGGAAAAATATTATAAAATGGACCTTTAAAAGGTGAAAAAAATCACTCTCTTATTCTGACTGTAAGCCTACTCCCAACCTCTACTTTCTACCCATTTACATCCTAGAGACAAGCATCAGCAATACCTGGTTATAACAGAACCTAGCCTATGTCAGAATAAATGATTGATCACTAATAATAAAATTAATAATATTAATAATATAGACAGAAAGCAGCAAGTAGGTTTCTACATAAAGCACTGGTGCTTTTAGGCTACTGAAAATATATGTGGGCTAAAACAATTAAATACTTCTAATCCTAGAAAAAATGTAGATCTCGTCCCATACCAAAAAATACAAAGTAAAAATGATAACCATTAAAAATAAGGAAATATGAAGATGTTTTATTCCCTTCTATTGAATGACAGTAGTAAGATATATAAAAATGCATTTCCTGATATATGAGATTTGTATTTGCTGTTTTTCTATTGAAACTTAAAAAATTGCTTAATGTAAAGGTTTTTATTTCCAATTTTTAATTAATATGTGTCAGTTGAATGTTTTCAGATATTAGCTTGAGAAGAGTTCTCAGATTCAATTTTATTTTGTGAAATTAGTAATTTAAATATCTGTCTTTGGTTTCTTAAACTAAAACAGCAATATAAAATATTCAGTTACATGGAGCTAAACATGTCTCAGATTTTAAAAATTACCTTACTTTCTCATTATGAAAACAATACATTTCATTGCCATATTTGGAAAGATCAACAACATAAAAAAATTAAACCATAATTGTACTGCTCACATATTAATATATCGATGCATTTATTTCACATTATTTTCAAAAACTGTACAACTCTCACAACACCACTAGAAAAATATAATAGTGATCAAAATTTGAATATGCCTCTCAACTTAAATGGAATCCAAATGTATTTTTATTTTACTTTTTTAAATGGACATAATTTTTTATTTAAATTTTATTTTATTTTTAAGTAAACTCTATGCTCAACATGGGACTTGAACACATGACCCTGAGATTAAGCATCACGTGTTCTACCAACTGAGCCAGCCAGGCGTCCCCAAATGCATTCTTAATAAGAGGATTCATTGTATGTTAGATGTGTAGAACTTCCAGTTTACCAATTTTTAAAACATCAAACCTCAAATTCCCACAACCATATCTAAACTTGGCTCATATATCTTACAAAAGAATAAAAATGTATTCTCTGAGTTTAGAATAAAACTAAGGTTAAGAGTTCTATATTTGTCAGTGCATTCTCACTTTCTTCGTTAATCAATATTTATTGAGTTATCATATGGCAAGATAGCATATTGAACATACAAGACACAGAGAAGGTTATATCTAAATGAGGCTAAATGAAATAAAATGGCAAATACTACATTGAATCAATTAGTTCAGAAGGGGGCAAACTTTTTCTGTAAAAGGCCAGGTAATAAATATTTTAGGCTTCATGTTCTCTGACGCAATTGACCCCAGAGGGTCTCTGCTGCAACTGTTCACCTATGCCATGCTGGCGTAAAGCAATCACAGGCTATGCACAAAGAAATAGGTGTTGCTGTGCTGTGGAAAAGCTTTATTTGCAAAAAGAGATAGTGGGTCAGGTTTGGCCCTGACTAGTATTTATTATATTTACACTGGATGCAAAGCAAAACAAAAGTCAGGACTGAATTCTTTTCCAGTCAGTTAATGAACTTTATAAATAATTAAATTAACCATCCAACTGTATTGTGTAATTATGTTCTGGAAATGCAGAAGAGTTGGTCTTCAAGTTGCTTGGAAACAGAATTCCATCATTCTGGTGTATCAGATATAGTTAAAATTGCTTTCAATCTCTCGTGTTACCACGGAAAACCTTTCCCCGGATATAAAATTATCTTGGGGGTGGGGATTCTCTTGAGTCCCAGCAGGAAACAGGGCCACTCTGGAAGTGCTTAACTAAACAGAATTTGGTGAAGGGACAACTTAGGTATGGGGAGTTAAGTGAACGAACAAAGGGTGGTAAAGCGTGCAGGAATGAACAATACCAGGGATCCCCTTCAGCCCTCGACCAGAAGGGGCAAGAGGAGGAAACTGTTACCAGAATTCTGGAAGACCATAGTCTTGTTAGAGGAGCCACTGGACAGGAGCTAGGTCCATAGAGAATGGGGTCATGGCCATCACCATGGGACAGAAGAAAAAAGTGGGAAAGAATATCCCAATCTCTCTATTCTTCTCACTTATATTACCAGCCAGTGCTCCCCACTGCTGAATCCCATGAGAAGCAGAGAGCAAGAGAACCCAGATGATGCAGTCCACAGAAGTCAGCCTCCTGGCACAGAGAAAGAGAGAGAGAGATTGGAACTCAAGGCCCCAAAATGGAGCTATCTAGCACAGAGCTGCATGTGGAAAGTGCAGATAAGGCCTAGAACCATTTTTATAGACTCTCTGATAGCCATACAAGAAGACAATTCTTTTCAGATTAACAGAAGTTTAAATATTTGGTGGAATGCCATGGTGAAACAGAGGGACCTGATAAGCATGTTGAAAATAAAACACCATAAAATTTGTGATTTATACTCTCACATACATGACCTGTTAATGCAAGGTATAAAGGAAATCTTTTCTTTTTTTTTTTTTTACTGATAGATCTATAGTATCAGTGCCCTGCAGTGTCTTGCCCATAGTATATGCTCTATAGTAGTTGAATGAATAACTTTGTGAAAATAGTAACTAATTTTTCATAACTTTCATTTAAGTGATTTTTAAGTTGCAGAGAATATAATTTATTAAAAGATATTATTTTAGGGGACCTGGGTGGCTCAGTGGGTTAAAGCGTCTGCCTTTGGCTCAGGTCATGATCTCAGGGTCCTGGGCTTGAGCCCCGCATCGGGCTCTCTGCTCAGCCAGGAGCCTGCTTCCTCCTCTCTCTCTGCCTGCCTCTCTGCCTACTTGTGATGTCTCTCTCTCTGTCAAATAAATAAGTAAAATCTTAAAAAAGAAAAAACATGAAAGACCTGAGGGTCAAGAGAATGTAGGTTTAAAAATATATATATTATTTTAAAAGAAAATAACAAAATTAGGTTAACATGACTATGGGGTTACTTGTGATTCTCTTCTCTGTGTCCTCCACTCACAGCAAAAACTCAAAGTGGTACATACAAACCAACCTTCACTAAAGCCCATTTATCAACGTTCATTTAGAATGTATTCCTATTTGAAATCCTTAGTCATCATTTTGTTTCATAAAAGTAAAATGGACAACAGATCAGAATTAGGCTCTTTACTTATATTTGATAAAGTTCAATTAGCCTCTTTCAAAATCACTATGAAATCAACACAGTAGACAGCCAGGGTACTGGCTGCAATAATGTTAGTAGGGTAATATCAGCTCCATCTTCTGTATCTCACAAGACATTAATCATGTGAAAACTTTGAGTCGACATTAGGAAGAGATTGTTTGCATGTTAATGTCACCTTTCATAATCACATGTATACCTTCTGTGGAAATTTACTAGCATAAGGCTAATGACAGGTTTCCAAGTCCTGCAATGGGCATATTTTGATCCCAGAAGGCTTTAGATCTCACCTCTCTTCTTTTTAGTTTAAGATATGGCAATGGTATATCAATTATATTACAGCTACAAACAATTTTCGAGTTTTGGTAATTCATAGTTAGTTACCCAGGTATTTCTGTCTCCTTTATTTTTTTTTCTCTCTCTCTCTTTTTTTACTATGGTCCTCTCTAACTCACACTTGAATTTTTTTCTTTAACAAGGGTCATAAGAACAATGGCCATATTTTTCCTGTAGCACAATGTGAAAGCACTTTACTTTTACTTGTTTTGCAAGGGCATATCGAATTACATGGAATTGGAAAAAATCAACATGATTTTGTGAGGAGCAAATCTTGCCAAACTAATTTCTTTTCTTTCCTTTTCTTTAACCAACTGCAGAACCTGACAGATGGTAGAGTAATGATTACCTCTACAAAACATCATCTGTGTCTACTTACCGGTATATATAGCATGTGTTTTTAAACATAGTGTGGTGCTCAAGTCTGAGGTGGAATCATGAAAGGAATGCTTCCTCTCTCCTCATTGCACTTTTGAATGCTGATCCCAGCATAAAGGCGTAAATGAGACTGGAATCGGTTACTGAGTGTGCCGAGTACACACAGACTCTACATCATCCCTTGTCTCCAGAGAAGCCGGAAAGTGGAATTCCACCTGGCCTAGAAATCAAGTGACTTGGTGCTACTAGGATTTCTCCATACAGTAAATAACTCCTGTACTTCTGTATGAAAGGACCCCTTTTGACAAGAACTACCAAAAAAAAAAAATCTGGCCACTAAGAAAAGGTGAAGAAATTAAAATTCACCAAAAAGTTCCGTATATTTCAAAAATAACCCTTGAATAAGGCCTGATGCTTCCTGAACACGTGAGAAGCAGCAGCCACATGCTGCAATGTCAATCTAAAATTCCATCCAGTGTGATTTGTCCAGTACGAGAACTTCCTGCTTAGTTCCTTTTCTTTTGTGCATTCGGTGAATATGTATTTTGAGTATTTTTATTATGCCCCAGGCACTAAGGATGCAAAGATTAATAAGATGTTTCCTTATGACACATGAACCTTCAGAGACCTTATAGTCAACTATTCTAAAACAGTGCAATGTGTGGTATGTGCCATTCAAAGGAGAAACAGGGTTCAGTTTTAATGGAAAGTCAAGAATGGCTTCAGAGAGAGATGACTTTTCAGCCAGGCCTTGAATGAAAAGTAGACGTTTAATGGGGAGAGAAGGATCAGGGAATTTTAGGTGGGAAAACAACAAAAGCAATGCATCAAACTACAGAGGAGCACAGGGTGTTTGGGGAGTCATGAATAGCTTATCATGGCTAAAAAACATACTTTCCCAGGGGTGAAGAATGGTGGGAAATGAAAATTGAAATCATTGTAAGAAAGTGAAATAGCACACTAAAGAACTGGCCTTTATCCTATAGGTAATAGGGTTCAACTGCAGCTTAAGGAAAAAAAACCCAAAAAAAACCAAAAAAAACAAGGGAATGATATCAGATTTCTCCTTTACGAGGAAAATTCTAGCAGCACTGTAGCAGCACTGTAGTGGGGGTGTTGGAAAGAGGTGAGACTATAGATGGAGAAGCCAGACAGGAGTTCTTCCTACTAAAGTTTTATAGATTCAATTTATGTTGCTTTTGTTTGTTGCAAATTTAATAATGACTTTCTTGAACTTTGTTGATAGACAAGAGATGATGAACACGACCGCCAACCCAGCAACTTGTTCATGTTGCCCTCTATTGGCAAAAAGGAAAGGAAGTTACTGTCAAAGGCATTATTTCACATTTCATTAGCTGACGGTACTTCAGTTTCTTTTTTTTTTCTTTTTAAGATTTTATTTATTTATTTATTTGACACAGAAAGGGCAAGAGCAGGAACACAAGCAGGGGTGGGTTGAAGAGAGAGAAACAGATTTCCCACCAAGCAGGGAACCCAATGTGGGGCTAGATCCCTGGACCCTGGGATCACGACCTGAGCCAAAGGCAGACACTTAACTACTGAGCCACCCAGGCGCCCCAGTACTTCAGTTTCTATTGCAACTATATGCTGGAAGTGTGCTAAGAATAGAAGTTAAAACAAAAAAGAATCTCAGGAAATTCATAATGCAAGAATAAAAATAAAATAAAATTATCATTAATGTAGTGTCCCAATGCAGAAATAACATTAACATATGTTATACAAAATACACACATAGCTAATTCACATCTGTATCTTGAATACTTATTGTATGTCTTGATATATTCAATAATAAACACACTAACAAAAACTATAACTTATATTTATGTAAGTTAACTTGTGAGACTATGTCTTCACTGCAGGAAAATCAGACTCTGCAGATAATAAAAGAGAGAAGGGAAAATATTGGGGAAAAAATTCCACTCACAATCTCAACTACCTAGATGCTTCCAAATTGTCACACAGACACACGTGTGCACATGCACACACTTGAGATCTTATCAGAGATAATATATATTATTCTTTTTTCCCGCTTAATAAGATACCAGGGCTATACTTACATGTCAATAAAAAAGTTTTTATAATGTAATTTAGGTAAGATGGAAACCACTTAAAATTTTTTTCCAGCTTTCTTCAGATAATATTGACACATAACATATATAAGTTTAAGGTGTACAATGTGGTGATTTGATACACATATATATTGCAAAATGGTTACCACAATATGGTTAGATACACCTCCATCTCTTCACATAATTACCATTCTTTTCTGTGTGGTGATAACATTTAAGATCTACTTTCTTGGATGCCTGGGTGGTCAGTAGGTTAAGCAACTGCCTTCAGTTCAGGTCATGATCCCAGAATCCTGGGACTGAGTCCCGCATTGGGCTTCCAGCTGTTCAGGGAGTCTGGTACTCCCTCTGACCTTCTCCCCTCTCATGCTCTCGTTCTCTCTCTCTCAAATAAATAAATGAAATCTTTAAAAAAAATCTACTTTCTTAAAACTTACAAATGTATAATAAAGTGTTGTTGATTACAGTCACCATTCCGTATATCAGATCTCCAGAGCTTATTCATCTTATAGCTGTAAACTGGTACTGTTTGACCAACATTGCTCCATTGCCCCCGCTCCCCAGTCTTTGGCAACCACCATTCTATTGTCTATTTCCAAGAGATTTTTAGATTTCACATGTAAGTAAGAACATATAGTATTCATCTTTGTCTGACTTATTTTGCTTAGTATAATACCCCCAACATCCATCGGTGTTGCCACAAAAGGATTTCTGTCTTTTTTATGGCTTAAAAATATTCTATTGTTTAATCATTTGTCTGTTATCAAAGGACCCTGAGGTTACTTCCATGTCTTGACAATTGTGAACAATGCTGCAATGAAAACGGGAGTACAGGTATCTCTTCATGATCCTGATTTCATTTCTTTTAGATATATACCCAGAAGGGGCATTGCTAGATCATATAGCGGTTTTATTTTCAAAATTTTTTAAAGATTTTATTTATTTATTTGACAGAGAGAGAGATCACAAGTAGGCAGAGAGGCAGGCAGAGAGAGAGAGGGGGAAGCAGGCTCCCTGCCGAGCAGAGAGCCTGATGTGGGGATCAATCCCAGGACCCCAAGATCATGACCTGAGCTGAAGGCAGAAGCCTAATCCACTGAGCCACCCAGGTGCCCCTATTTTCAAATTTTTTTTAATTTTATTTATTTATTTATTTATTTATTTATTTATTTATTTATTTATTTTTTATTCTTTGCCCCAGGGATACAGGTCTGTGAATCATCAGGCTTACATCTTTCACAGCATTCACCAAAGCACGAACCCTCCCCAATGTCCATAACCCATCCACCCTATCCCTACCCTCCCACCCCCCAGTAACCCTCAGTTTGTTTTGTGAGATTAGGAGTCTTTTATGGTTTGTCTCCTTCCCCATCCCATCTTGTTTCATTATTTTTCCCTCCCTACCCCCCACGGCCCCCCCACTCTGCCCCTCAAGTTCCTCATATTAGAGAGATCATATGATAATTGTCTTTCTCTGATTGACTTATTTCGCTCAGCATAATACCCTCTAGTTCCATCCACGTCATTGCAAACGGCAAGATTTCGTTTCTTTTGATAGCTGCATAGTATTCCTATTTTCAAATTTTTAACAAAGATTTATTTACTTTAGAGAAAGAGAGAGAGTTTGTGCACATGCAGGAGAGAGGGGCAAATGGAGAGGGAGAGAGAAACTCAAGCTGACTCTTTGCTGAGTGCAGAGCCTGACGTGGGGTTTGATGTTACAAGCCTGAGATCGTGACCTGAACCAAAGCCAAGAGTCTGTGGCCCAACTGACTGCGCCACCCAGGTGCTCCTTCTTTTCAACTTTTTGAGGAACCTCCACACTGTTTTCCATGGTTGTACCAGTTACATTCCTACCTTTAGTGCATGAGGGTTCCAACTCCTCTACTTCCTTGCCAACATTTGTTACCTCTTGTGTTTTTGATAATAGCCTATCTAACAGGTGTGAGGTGATACATCATTGTGGTTTTCACTTGTATATCCCTGGTGATTAATGATGTTGAATGCCTTTTCATTTACCTGTTGGACATTTGTGTGTCTTCTTTGGAAAAATTTCTCTTTGGTCCTCTGTCAATATTTTAACCAGATTTTTTTTTTTTTTGCTATCGAGTTGTATGAGTTCCTTTTATATTTTAGATATTAACTCCTTGTCGGATATATGGTTTGCAAATATTTTCCCCAATTCAGTAGGTTGCCTTTGCATTTTGCTGAGAGTTTCTTTTGGTATGCAGAAACTTTTTAGTCTGTGTAAGTTCCACTTTATTTTTGCTTTGGGTGCTTGCACTTTTGGTGTCATATCCTAAAAACCATTGCTAAAGTCAGGGAACTTTTTCCTTATGTTTTCTTCCTCTAGTTTTATAGTTTCAGGTATTACATTTAAGTCTTTAAGCTATTTCAAGTTAATTTTTGTGAGTGGTGTAAGAGAGAGGTCCAATTTCATTTCTTTCATGTGAATATCTAGTTTTCCTAAAACCCTTTATTGAAGAAACTATCTTTCCCCATTGAGGATTCTTGGTTCCTTTGTTAAATAACAGTTGAGCACATATGTGTGTATTTATTTCTGGGCTCTGCCCTGTGTTCCATTGGTCTATGTGTCTGTTCTTATGCCAGTACCATGCTGTTTTGATAACTATATCTTTGTGATAAAGTTTGAAATTAGGTATTGTGATGTCTCCAGCTTTGTTCTTTTTTCTTAAGATTGCTTTGGCTACTTGGAGTCTTTTGTGGTTTGATACGAATTTTAAGATTATTTTTTCTATTTCTGTGAAAAATGTCAATGGAATTATTATAGGGATTACATTGAATCTGTAGATCACTTTGGGTAGTATAGACATTCTAACAAGAGTAATTCTTTTTTTTTAAGATTTTATTTTTAAATAATCTCCACACCCAACGTGGGGCTCAGATCCACAACCCTGAGATCAAGGGTCACATGTTCTACCAACAGAGCCAGCCAGGTGCCCCAACAATAATTCTTCTAGTCCACGAAGAACATGAGATGTCTTTCCATTTATTTGTTTTCTTCAATTGCTTTCATCAATATCTTATAATTTGCATCTTTCACCTGATCTTTCACCTCTCAGTTAAATTTACTCCTAAATATTTTGTCTTTGATGGTATTATAAATGGTATTTTTTTATTTTTTATTTATTTATTTGACACAGAGAGAGAGAGATCACAAGTAGGCAGAGAGGCAGGCAGAGAGAGAGGAGGAAGGAGGCTCCCCGCTCAGCAGGGAGCCCGATGTGGGGCTCGATCCCAGGACCCTGAGATCATGACCTGAGCCGAAGGCAGAGTCTTTAACCCACTGAGCCACCCAGGCGCCCCTAAATGGTATTGTTTTCTTAACTTCTGTTTCAGATCATCTTTGTTAGTTTATAAAAATGTAACAGA
The DNA here is from genome assembly GCA_002007465.1 of Ailurus styani. Classification (NCBI taxonomy): domain Eukaryota; kingdom Metazoa; phylum Chordata; class Mammalia; order Carnivora; family Ailuridae; genus Ailurus; species Ailurus styani. The sequence continues at coordinate 1,582,452 of LNAC01000257.1, forward strand.
TTTTTGTATGTCGATTTAGTATAATGCAACTTCACTGAATCTGTTTATTCTATGATGGTTTTGATAGAATCTTTAGGATTTTCTACATAAAAGATTATGTCATCTGCAAATAGAGACAGTTTTACTTCTTCCTTTCTGTTTTAGATGCCTTTTATCTCTTTTTCTAGTCTAATTGCTCTGGCTAGGACTTTCAGTACTGTGATGAATAAAAGTGATGAGATGGGCAGCCTTGTCTTGTTCCTGATCTTAGAGCTTTTAACCTTTCACCATTGAGTATAAGGTTAGTTAGCTCTGGATTGTCATATATGGCTTTTATTATGTTGAAATGTGTTCTTTCTAAATTTGTTGAGAGTTTTTTTCATGAAAAGATGTTTGATTTTGGGAAGTGTGCTTGCTACATAATTTTTTTTAAGGTTTTATTTTTTTTTTAATGTGGGGCTTGAACCCACAACCCCGAGATCAAGAGTTGCACTGAATGACATAGCCAGGTGCCCCAAGATCATATTATTTTTAAATCTTTCATTCTATTACTGTGGTGACTCAAATTTATTGGTTTGCATATATTAAACCATCCTTGCATCCCAGTGAGAAATCGCACTTGATCATGGACTCTAAATCTTTTTAATTTTTTTAAAAATATTGTTATTGTGGTAAAATGTGAATAACACAAAAGTTACCATTTTAATCATTTTAAACTAAGATATCAAGAGACAACCCATATCCCAAATTAAAAAAAAAAAAGGAAAATGTAGACTAATAGGAAAAGGGCAAAAGACTTGAACAGATAGTCAATAAACAAATGAAAAGGTACCCCACTTTGTTAATCATCAGGGAAATGTAAATTGAAATCACTGTGGTATACCCCTACCCACACCCACCTGAAAAGCTCAAATGAAATTACCAAGGATTGGTCAGGATGTGGAGCAAACAGAGCTCTCATATTGCTGGTGGGAGTGTAAACTGATATTTTGGAAAACCGTTTAGCCTCATAGACTAAAGCCAAATGTACACATTCTGTAATACAGTAGTTCCACTCCTAAGTAAATATCCATCAGATATGTGTGACTGTGAGTCCCAAAGGCATGTGCTGGAATGTTCGTGACAGCACTATTTGTAATAGCTTCTAACTCCGAACTACCCAAATACCTATCAACAGGTAAATGGATAAATTGGGGGCACCTGGGTAGCTCAGTCAGCTCAGTCTGACTAGTGATTTTGGTTCAGGTGTGATCTCATGGGTCTTGAGATTCAGCTCCCTGTTGGGCTCCCTGTTGTGCTCAGTGGGGAGTCGGCTTGAAGATTCACTGCCTCTTCCCCTCCCTGCTCTCTCTTTCTAAAATAAATAAGTAAATCTTTAAAAAAAATGGGTAAATAGCATACTATGCAGCAACGAGAATGAATGATTTACACAGAATAATATAGATGATTCTCACAATCTAATGTTGAAGAAGTGAGACACAAATGAGTGCATATTGTAAAATTCCATTGATATTAAGAACAAAAGTAGACAAAACTAATCTTTAGTCTTAGAAGCAGACAGTGGTTAGTTGCCATAGGTAGTGGGGACAGTAACAGGAAGGAAACACAAGGCAGGCTTTTGAGGCACTAATAATGTTTTATTTCTTGACCTGGTTATTGGTTACCCTTGTTTTTAAAAAACTGTATATAATTTAAAAGTAACTCCTCTATTGTACTATTGTGCAGGAACCAAAGTCATATTACACAGCTATAAAAGAGAATGAGGACGATCTCTATGAACTGGTATAGATTGATTTCAGGGTAAAAATTTTAAGTGTAAAAAGCAAAATATAAAAGGGTATTTACCTTCATGTAAGAAAAACAGGAAAAGAAAATACATCAGCATCTCCTTATTTGTGGAAGAAGGAGAAGGAGGAGGAGGACAAAGGACAGAAAAGGAAAAGAAAGGAAGGAGAATGGAAGGGAAGGAAGGGAGGGGGAGAGAAAGAATAAACCAGAAACCAGTGATGCTGGTTACCTACAGGGAGCGCATGAAAGCAAAGTGGAAAGGATGGAAGAGGAGTAGGAACAGGGTAAAAGGATTGAGAGCATACTGATAATTTTGCAGGTAAATTCCCTTGGATAGCTCTGACTTTTAGAACCATGTTAAAGTTTCACATTTGCAAAAAATAAATTATCTAATTCAACCAGGATGTGAGAGGCACCAGGTTGGAATACAGATAGTAACAAATGAACCCAACTATATTACAAAAGAATAACCGCACTGAAAGAAGGAGGACAAAAACTCATTCAGGTAACTGTGGAGATCAACATTTTGACTACATATTCCAAGGCAGTATTTGACAAATTAAGGCCTATGGACCACATCCAGTCCACTGGCTACTTTTGCAAATTAAGTTTTATTAGACACATCTACGCTTATTCATTTATATGTTGTCTATTTCCACTTTTGCAGTACAATGGTGGTAGTTGCAACAGAGACGGTAGGACACCCAAAACTGAAAGTACTTCCTATATGGCCCTTTAGAGGACAAGTTTGCACACCCCTGCACTAAGGCTGAAAAGAAAAAGAACTATGCATGAATATTGCACTATAGTTAATAACTTTGTTTTTCAGAAGGGAATGAGTTAGAAATTCTGAAACTGCTTTATGTCTATCCTGGGATAAAGCCAATAAGTAAATATATTGTGAATACTGAGAGCAAGATTTTATATAGTAAAGACGTCAATTCTGATTTAAGCTATTATTTTATTTTTATTTATTTATTTTATTTGAGAGAGTGAGAGAGAGTGCATGAGAGGTGGAAGGGTCAGAGTGAGAAGCAGACTCAATCCGGGGACTCCTAGGATCCTGATCTGAGCTGAAGGCAGATGCTTAACGGACTGAGCTACCCAGGTGCCCTTAATCTATTATTTTAATGAAAATTTTAAGGGAATTTCTTTTTCTCTTACCTTTTACTACAGAAAATTTCAAACATAGAGAAATTAGTATAATAAACCCATGACGCAGTTCAATAGTTATCACTATCTTGCTGATATTGTATTATCTATTTACATCCTGCCCTCATTTTTTCCTCTTTTGGCTAGTGTATTTTAAAGCAAATCTTTTTGCCTCGTTGCATACGACAGAGAAAGATGGGCCACGAGCAGCTCTATTGGAGCCACGCGAGGACATTTAGCTGGGGTTCTCGCTCTTGCCGAGTCTGCACAACCACCCTGGTCTGACCCGGAAATACCGCCTCAATATGCGTCAGCCAGTGTTTCCGGCAGTACGCCAAGGATATTGGCCTCATTAAGTTGGATTAAGTGAACTTCCTTGAATGGATCATCCAAGATACCTACCTTAATGGCAACTCCTTGTACATAAAATAAAATTACTCCAAAAAAAAAAAAAAAGCAAATCTTAGACACATCCTTTCAAATACAGTATGCAACTTTTAAGGACCCTTTTCATGGGAAATTTTCAAATCTTCAAAATGATGTTTAAATGTATCTGAATGATTAATCAATAAAATTTTTAAAAAGAAAAAATATGGGGGAACTTGACCCTCTAGATAATGAAAATATATAATTAATATTAATATTAATATTAATATTATTACTACTACTATTATTTTAGAGGTTGGGGAAGGGCAGAGGAAGAGGGAGATGGAGACAGAGAATCTTAAGCAGATTCCACACCCAGTGCAGAGCCCCAGGTGGGGCTCACAACCCTGAGATCATGACCTGAGCCAAAATCAAGAGTCCCATATTTAACAAAGCCATTCAGGAGTCTCCAAAATGTATTATATTTTAAAGCTACTGTAATTAAGACTGTATTTGGCCAGAAATGGAAGGATAGGGGATAGGGAAGAAACAATTTCATATGGCGTTAATAGGTGTAAATTGGTACAACTTTTCTGGAATGCATTTTGGCCATATGAATTAAAAGCCTTTAAAATATATTCCTTTTATGCTAAGTGAATTAAGTCAGTCAGAGAAAAACAAAAACTATATGATTTCACTCATATGTGAAATTTAAGAAAAAAATAACAAGTGAACAAAGAAAAGAGACAAACACAAAAACAGACTCTTAACTATAGAGAATAAACTAATAGTTACCAGAGTGTGGCTGGTGGGAGGATGGGTAGAATAGGTGAAGGGGATTAAGAGTACATTTATCATAATGAACACTGAGTAACTCATAGAATTGTTGAATCACTATATTGTACACCTGAAACTAACACTGCATATTAACTATACTAGAATTAAATTTTCAAAATGTCTATAAAGTGTATAGCTTTTCATTATATGCAAATTACTCTTACACGATTCAGAGAAAGAGAAAATGGTAAAAAAAAAAAAGATTGAGAAAATAAATGTGGAGAAAGTCAATAATTGTTGAACCTTAGCTTCATTTGTACTGTTCATGTAATTTTTCTGTAGATTTGACAATTTTCAATACACAATGCTTTCTTTTTAAAGTGCATCTACTTGGGGTACTTGGGTGGCTCAGTGAGTTAAGTGTCCGCCTTCAGCTCAGGTCATGATCCCAGGGTCCTGGGATCCAGCCCCTGCACTGGTCCCCTTGCTCAGCAGGGAGTCTGCTTCTCCCTTTCCCTCTGCTATTCCCCATGCTTGTATTGTCTCCCTCTCCCTCCCTCTGTGTCAAATAAGTAAATAAAATCTTCAAAAAAAATAATAAAATAAAGTGCATGTACTTGACTGGCAAGTTCTAGCAATTTATTCAGAGAACTAAAGATCCATACAAAGATAAACGCACAACGAAGACCATGGAAGGATGTTCACAGCAATGTTGTACATCATAAGGAAGAACTAAAAACAACCAAAAGATTTAAAAGCAGAAGACTGTGATTCATTGGGATACAGGCATATAATTAAGTACTGTGCAACCATTTGAAATCCTTTTGGAGAATGTGTATATTGCCATGCAAAATTTGCATAAAATATTGTTTTGTTTGTTAGAGTGCTTTCTTTGCAAGGGACAGAAAATGATCTGAGCTGCCACGCCAGTTATCCTCTGACTGTCTCTCTGCTTCCAGTCCACCCCTCCTTAGTGTGCTTTGTGCTGCTGGGGCTGGGACCTTCAAAGCATTCTTCCTCGTTCCTCCTCCAAGCTTTCAAGTTTCAACAGTCCTAACCATGTTCTTCTGTTTGCTCCAACCCTAATGGTAATATCTGCTTCTTGCAATTGCTACCTCCATGATGCCTTACTGTTTTCTTTGTGTCTTTTCATTTCATCAACACCTACTTAAATTCTTTATATAAAATTATTTCTGTAAACATAACTAGTGCAGTATCAGCCTCTTGGCAGCTGGTCAGAGCCAAAAAGGAGAATGTACTCTAAGGACTCAATATGTCTTCTAGAATCTGAGGGCAGAAGTACCTCAGAAAGAGCACGGGATATTAAAATGGTTAGCAACCAGGAACCCAGGAAATGCCTTCTCATATCCTGTCTTGGCTTCTCTGTTGAATTGTCATTTCTCTGCCTAGCAACTGTCTCTGCTGCTCAATTCACCCATCAGTTTACAACTATACTCTAGCTTTGAAGTTTTAAATTTTCCTTCACTCAAGACAGTGGATAAATCTGAGAAAGAATAGTATGGCCCCAATTTCAAAATCCTGGTAGAAAACATCAGATGGAGCAGGTTTGGGTCTGATTTCTACCCATGGTGTAATCATCTGTGATCAGGGAATGAAGTCATACAAGTAGAGATATGGTTGTCTGGGGCCCATCTTCAAGGAGAAGGAAGTTAAACTAGGTCATTGTGAGATGAGCCAACACCCAAAAAGAATTGAATACATTTGTTGAGTGGAAACGAAAAAGAACCATGTAAAATACAATCCCAGTTCTGTAAAATAGAATCAAGCTACCTTTATATAAAATGTCTACTACTAATATGTATCTTAGAAGAATCTGGAAAGATTTTGGTGAACAGGAAAACATTTTTTGTTTGTTTTTTAACTTTTCATTATGAAACTATTTCACCCTTACAAAAGAGTTGCAAAAATAGTTCAAGGAATTTCTGTATTCCCTTAACTCAACTTCCCCAAATGCTAAATGTTGCATAATCACATTAGAATGATCAAAACTGAGAAAATAACACAAATAAATACCACTAACTAATCTACAGACCATATTCAGGTTTTGCCAACTGTCCAGTAATGTCTTCCTTTACTTGGACTAGGAGGCAACAACTCAGGATCACACAATACATTCAGTTATCATGTCTTCTCAGTTTCTTTGATCTGGGGTAGTTTCTCAATTTTCCTTTGTCTGTTGTGAACTTGACACTTTTTCTCTTTGCCATCAATAAGTATTTTCTGGGGAGATACTTGGACATTCTGTAAAAATCCCATTTCTCTATACTCTAGCCCACTGCTCTTGGCATCCCTTAATGATTCTTGGCTGAAACAGTGTTTACTATGTGTTTGGAAAATTGTGATTTCTTATTTCCATCACTTCCTCAACATTTATTTCTTGAGGTTCTACTATAATGAAGAGCTTTCCCTACTTCACCAGTTGTTTTTATTCAATTTTTTATGAAATGGCCTTATGGACATTATTTTTATTCCATGGGTTACAATATGTTATTATCATTTTTTTTGCTTAAATCATCCCAGATTTGGCCATTGGGACCCCCTTCATATAGGTTTCCATGTTCTTTCAACATGCTCCCATCATTTTTTGACCACCTACTTTTTCAGCATTACAAGATTGTTCCAGGATCCTCTTGTTCTGTTTCTGTCTGAGCCCTGGAATCAGCCATTTCTATAAGGAGCTTTGGTTGCTCTTAATTTTTTAGAAAAGTGTATTTATTGAAAAAAATCTGGGCACCAAGTACATTTGTTGCTATTGAGGTATCACTGCTTCTAGGCCCTCTCAGCTGACAGAGCTAGGAAATATATGTATACACACATACATTAATATCTATCTATATATGCATTAATATCTATATATATTTAAGTGTACAACATGATTTGATATATGTATAGATTGTCAAATGATTATCATACTTAAGTCAATGAATGCATACATTACCTCACATAAGTGTCTTTTTTGTCTGTGTGGTGAGAATGCTTAAGATCTACGGACTTGGCAAATTTCAAGTATATGATACAGTAATATTAACTATACTTATGCAAATAAAGTGAAACTTCTTCTTGCCCTCTTCATTGTGTCTATTCTCAGATTTTTTGTTCCAGTGAGGTGCTGGAACTCCTCCTGTGGACTGCCGGACAGCCACAAAGATATCCCCTCCTGTAAATGATGGTCAGAACTGATTCTATGGTGGGACAACAGCAGAAAACTCCTGTTTCACTGTCTTGCTCCTGATACTTGTTATTCCTACCCAAATAATAGGAGTCATTCCAGGCTTCTTTCTTTTCTTATTTGTAATTCCTCCTTATGCTGCTAATACTAATAAAAGAATTTAAACTTACTGAGTACCTACTTTCTATCAAAACTGTGCCAAAAGCTTTTCACCCAGATCTCATTTAATCGTTGTGATAACCCTATGGTAGGTAATATTTTTAGCTGATTTTTATAGAGAAGGGAGTGAGATATCAAGAGGTTAAGTAATATTGGCACTTATTGGTAGAACCAATATTGGGACCCGTGGAGTCTGACTCCAGAATTCATGTGCTTGACCATTATGCACAGCCTATTAATAAAACCTGAAGAAGCTAGCACAGTATAAACCAATCTCACCCATGCATAGAGATATGATAGTTTAACCAGAGGGATTGAACAATTACATGTAAAATTTCAAGAAATAAAGTTAGAAGAAAATATAAGCAAACATTTATTCAGTCTCAGGATGAGAGTGAGCTCTGGGACCTCCCTTGCTGCGTCAGTTTCTTCAGGATACACCAACTCTTTCAGCAGGAACCAGGTTAAAAAAGAAATGTAGCTGTACGTACTTTTTGTCGGAGATCATTCTTGGCTTGTTTGCCTTCCTCCCTGTTTGAACTCTCTCTGCATTGCCTGCTCTGTCAGACAGATCAGCTTTGAACCCGAGATTCCTCTTCTCCTTGTTCTGTCTGATTTTGGCATCCTGACCCTAGACTATTGGTCTTGGCACTACTGACCCAGTAACTCTGTAGGAAACTGACCTGATAATTATCCTCTTGGCTCCATTTATCACAGCCTCATGGCCGCTTCCAGACCAGGAACTCAGGGCTCTAGCATGCCCCTCAGCCCCCCATCTGTCCAAGGCAGGAGTTCTCGCCAAAACACACATGCAAACAAACAAGAAAAGATGGATAGATTTGACTACACAGTGGCATGTAAAACTTCTATTCTTTAAGACAACTTAAAATTCTATGATTCTATATACAAATATGTCCATACATGTATGCAATAATTAATTTTTAAATTGCTAACATTTCTTAGTACTTAGTCTTTTCCTAATACTATTCATTTTTTTTCGAATTTAGATTTTGAAAAATTTCAAACCTACAGGTTTGACGGTACAATGAATACCCACATACCCTTTACTTATATTCAGTAATCAAGAATTGAATTCTCCAGGGGGTGGGGGGGATGGGGTAAATGCGTGATGGGTATTAAGGATGGCACGTGTGGTAATGAGCACTGGGTGTTATATGCAACTAATGAATTGTTGAACACTACATTGAAAACTAATGAGGTACTATATGCTGGCTAATTGAACACAATGATAAGAAAAGAAATTTAAAAATAATAAAAAATAAAATAATTAAATTTTCCCATTAGATCTAAATATTTATTGTCTCTACCTCCCCCCCAAAATCATGGGCATTTTTTTTGGTTTTGTTTTTGAAGATTTTATTTATATATTTGACAGAGAGAGACACAGCAAGAGAGGGAACACATGCAGAGGGAGTGGGAAAGGGAGAAGCAGGCTTCCCCCAGAGCAGGGAGCCGGATGCGGGGCTCGATACCAGGACCCTGGGATCATGACCTGAGCTGTTAAGCAGATGCTTAACGACTGAGCCACCCAGGCACCCAATCATGTGCATTTTGAATTTTGTTGCATGCCATATGTTTCAGGAGTCCCATGACCACCCCAGGTTTGACAATTCATTAGAAGGATTTATAAGACTCAATATCAAGTTACACTCATAGCTAAGGTTTACCACAGCAAAAGGTACAGAGCGCAAGCAGCAGGAAAGAGACAAAGCATTCGGCAGAAACCACAGAGATCAGATACAGGCTTTCAAGTTCTTCCCTGTTTAGGGCCACATAGGATGTGCTTTCTCTCTAGCAGAGGATGTGTGCAGAATGTCTTCATTCAGGGGAGTCAGCTCAAGTGTCAGGGTCTGAGGTTTTTATGACGGTCTGGTCACATAGACACATTCTGGTACATGGCTGTACAGAAACTCAGAACCCTATCAATGAAATCAATGCATACCAGCAATCATGGCATTTGTGCAAAGCAATTCTGACAAGCTGGTAAATCACGGGCCATTGTTCCAGGTGTATAGGACAAAACAATCAAAATGCAACGTCACCTTCCAAAGACCACACACCCAGGGGTTGGTGATGGTCGGTTATGGGTCCAGGTGAAGAGAAGGTTGACAGACCTCCTGCATTAACTCCTCATATCACACCTGCATTCATGCTGTTCCTGCCATTTCAATTGCCTTTCCCAGATGCCTGGCTCAAGTCCCACATTCTCTGCAGCACCTGCACAAGGGCCTTCTTGGAGGAAGTATTTTGTAAACATGTGCTCAGGGAAGGAAATGAGTGAAACCTGCCCAGATCTATTCAATCCAGTGATCTCTTCCTCTCCACTGACTTTTCCATTTATTTTATAATTAATCACATAATGCCTAGAGATAGCTCTTCTACTCCTCTCTGATACCGTCATTAAGTTTTTCAAGTTTATTTGTTCTCCTTGACCATTTTGTTAGATGATGATCATGTCTTAGGCCCTTTATATATATTCTGCTGTCCTAGAACAGAGTACTGGTTGTAATATACACTTAAGTATTTGTTGATGCTGATTGATCCTGGTTCAAAATTGCCTTCCCACAATTTAATTTTTAATTAATATATGAATAGTAAGGAGTGAATGGGCTAGGGTTGGCTAGAACACATGCTGAAATGATTTTGCCCTGGTACTAACTGACATAGGAAATTCAAGTCTTCCAGTCTTGCAAAGAAAGAGTTAAAAATAAAAATGAATTTTTAAAGAATATATGTTACAGAGAACAGATGCTTGAGGAGTATTAACTGTTAGAGACGGCATTGTCTCTATATGGCATTGGTTAAAGATCCTGGAACTTAGAACTCCAGAAGTAAAAGCACCCCGAGAAGTTCTTGCGGATGACTTACAAAAAGGGAGGAGGAAAATGAGACCACTTCAACCTATCTAATGCTTGTGTGGGGAGGTTTAGGTGAAAGAAGTCATTGCAACACGGGACGGCTACTGGGTTGGTCTACTGCTGCGAGTAGTGACAGGAGACGAGGGGAACCCGCGCATCACACGCCTCTACATCACCAAGTTCTAGTGCTTGGGCAGTGGCACAGGCCACCAGGAGAGTGCTCGTCACTAATCAGAATGGTGCTCCCCAGCTTTGGGGTGCACCAGAAGCATGCAGAAGCCTTGTAAAACACAGATTGCTGGCCCAGCTCCCAGAATTTTTGATTCAGTGGGTCTAGAGTAGGGCCAAATCATTTGCATTTTAAACAAGCTCCTGGGTGCTGCTGCAGGATCCCGCGCTACACTTTGAGTATCCAGGTGCTATAGCATTCATGCTCCCAGAACAGTACGCATTTTCAGCATCCTAAGTGCAATTCTCAGCAACCAACCTGGTCCTAAGTAACAGAAGTTAGACCTTATCACTTGTCACTCCACTTGTATTTTGGTCTTATCTACCTACATGAGGCCATCGTCTTTCATATATGAGGAGGAATATGTCTTTTTGCTGCAGGGGCACGGGTCTTCAGAACCTATTTAATAATAGAATTTCGTGCCAGAAAATTGTGAACAATGACACCAAAGTGTTTCTGTTAACACTTTAAATTGCCAAAGTTGGTCATATATTAATCAACACTGCTATAAATTAGTCATCATAATATAATGGTCAGATATCTCATCACAATTTGTTGTTTGAATAGTGTTCTTGCAATTTATTCTCTTTGTTCTTCTTTGAAGCTTCCTAGGAACGTGGAAAAATAACGGTGTCCACATTGCATGTGGTCAGTTTTTGACCTGGCACATGATACCTGACAGACACGATGTGGAGTGAGCTATTACCAGCAATCTGTTCATTCTACCCTCCAGTAGGCACAGCAAATAGGATGTGTTCCAACTAGGCTGTAGGTCTCCTTGAGAGCTAAATACTACATATGGCATTTGTTGAATCATTTTATTGTCCACAAAACAGAGAGATATTTATCGGCAGCATCAATTCACCAAGAATACCCAGGAGCTTTGAATCTATAGGTGATGATTAAATGTGCAAACAGGCCATCTTAACCAGTCCCCAATTCAATTAATTTCAATGTTTCAAGGACATGTATTTTGGTTATGATATTTGCTGCTATAGCATATTGGCATTTGTTTTTCCCAGGTCAATGTTAGCACACCTCTGTTTATAAAAACCTTCAGACTTCCAATGTAACGGTATCATGGGGGGCAGGGGGGAGAGGAAGAAAATTCCAGAAAGTTCTCAGGCCAGGGGCTCTGCATGGTCTCTGCTAGCGAAAAACAGGAGGTAGATTAAAGTTTATGTGGTACAAAATCTTAAGATATAAAAGCTTTACTTCTTCCTGTTCTTCATAATACCCAATTTAACACACACAAGACAAAGAAAGCGGGCAAAGAATAGGGAAGGTGGAGGAGGTTGCAGCAGGGACAGTTTTACTCAGTTTGGCTCCACCCTTTCTTTTGATAACAGTTCTCTCGCACCCAGGAAGCACAGAGCAAGTGACCCAGACTTAAAGTACCTGAACCTCCTGCCAGAGGGATTATCCAGGGATTATTATTCAGAGCAGGTGACACAAAATGAGATAATCCATAGCTTTCCTCATTGGGTACTCAAGATCAAGCCCCAAGTTGGTTCCTCACTCACCAGGGAGTCTGCTTGAGATTCTGTCCTTCTGCCCCCCACCCCCTAACTCTCGCAGGTGCATGCTCCCTCTCTCTCATATAAATAAATAAATCTTAAAAAAAATTAAAATAGAGCGGCCCCCTGGTTCTGAAGTCATGGGGTTAGAAGGAAGTGAAGCTAAAGGGGCTGGCATGCCTTGTAAAAAGTCTTTTCAGAAATAAAAGAGAATGAGGCCAAAATGTAGATAAATAGACCTGTGAGGAAGAAACACAACGCAGAGGGAGAGAGAGAGAAAGAGAGAGAGAGAGAGAGAGAGAGAGAGAATGGAAGAGATTTCAACATCCTTTGAGTCCCTGGCTCCAGAGTTCCTGTGGTTGGATCCTTCCCTATTCTCGCCAGGACCACGATCAGCTAATGTCTGTTCTGCTTAAATTAATTTGAGTAGGATTTCTGCCCCTTGACTAATAGTAAGGCACATTGCATTTTCTCCATTTCTGAGTCGTGGTAACTATTTTTAAATCAATCCCACTTCCACCCCAGGAGGAAGAAAAAATACTGTGAGAAATTAAATTAGATTTAAACATTATTAGTTAAAGGTGTCTGATATTTTGTCTGGAATTTGCTTAAAAATACACTAGTTTGATGTATAGGTGTTCATACATTAATCTACATCCCAGAGGCAATGATTTAACATTTGTGACAGTCTGGACAGGAGTCCACGCCCCAGGCAGAGGCGATCACTTAGCAAGTCCAAGGACCTCAATCACTAGTCTGTCCCTAAAAGGAGCGGGCACAGTACTTTACATATTGCTATCCAAACGTGCACCAAGAGATAGCAGGTGTTTTGTTTTTTTTTATAGTGAACTACACGTACGGGCTTAACCATACTATCAAGCATAACTATACTATCCATGTACGTCCACTATGCATAAATGGAGGGTAAGTACCTGGCAGCTCAAATGCCCAACAGCGGCTGAGTACTCGGAGCCTCTAGTGCTAACTTGTTTCCTTCCGTGTCACCCTTCTTAACACTGAATTCTTCTCCTTGAGCTGACTGGAAGGTTGGCTCATCCTGTCAGCCTACAGTGTGTTGGCCTCCTAGTGAATCTTCCAGGCAAATTATCTTGTTGGATTGCCAAGAAAAAGTAGTACGGACTTCACTGAGTTTAGAGGGACTGTGTGTGTGTGAGCACTCTCTTTAGCCTGTTGATTAATACATGTTGGTACCTGTGGAAAATTAGGTCTGAGATTAGGTTTTGTTGTAAGAAATCACAGTAACGATGTTGAAGGAGAGGAACCATGATCCTAAGGAGGGTCCTTATCCATCTTCAGTATCTGGAATCTACCATTATTTTTACTAGAAGAAGCTGACAATTCCTGAACTCACAAATTGGCTTGGATCAGATCTCACAGATGAGAGAAGTTGCTCAGTTCCCCTTGATGACTTAGATTCTCAAACTGTCTGGGATTTTATCCAGTTTGGTTTCTTGATGCCTGCTTCTAGCTTCACACTTCTATGATCTCTTTTTCCTGCTCTAATCCAGTTTAGTTTCTGGGTATTAGTTTTTATGTTTGCTTGCAAGCCACCTCTGGTTTTGCACTTAGACCGACTCACACATTCAAATGCTATGCAGACCCACCCCTCCCCTTCTAGCTCCAGACCTGTTTCATCTGACACAGAAAGAGTTTATTTCTATTTTGAAAGTGGAAAACTTCTATCACTGTACATAGCACTGGCAATAATCTGTCCATAATTAGAGTATCTTGCATTTTTACGTAAAAGCAGAATGTATATAACTAAAAAAAGTCTTCAATCTTTTTTTTAAGTTTTACTTATTTATTTTAGAAAGAGAGAGCAAGAGAGCATAAGCGGGGTGGAGAGGGGGAGAGGGGAGGGAGAGAGAATCTCAAGCAGACTCCCTGCTGAGCTCAGAGCCTGACTCAGCCCTCAATCTTGCACGACCCTGAGACCATGACCTGAGCCAAAATTAAGAGTGGGATGTTTAACTGAGCCACTCAGGCGCCCCCCAAAAGTCTTCAATCTTAAAAACTATTTCTTGAGCTTCAGCTGTAAAGACATGTTCCTGAAGAAGAGACCTTTTTCTTTGGATGCAGGCTAATTGTTCATATAGCAGCATCTTCTGGCCTGTTCTTAGCCACTCACTTTAAGAGATTTAAAAGAATGGAAAGGTTATTCCACTTCCTCCAGGAAAACTACATTTGGACTCTTTTCACCTATTAGAGAGCATTTGGACTCTTTTCACCTATTAAAGAGCATTTTCACCTATTTGGACTCTTTTCACCTATTAGAGAATGTCTTTTTATTGGCCTGAAAAAAAATACACATGGACCCAACAAGCAGTTAAAACTGGAGCTGCCCCCAAGGAGATGGGGAGGAGGGTTTGATTTTGGCAGAGACCTGTGTTCCACATATACACAATGTGTGGATGGGGGGATGTCTGCCTGGAGCCCCAGAAGGATGTTGGATATTAGATGCCATGGCTTGGGAGATTTGCCCACACCCAAGTTTGGCATGGAGGAAGTGGAGCCACCTGCATTCAAGGGACTGTTCCTGATTATGAAACACCTGAAGTGATAACCACACTAGCCTTCCCTAAATGTTCTAGCCTTTTAATTCTACCTGCTTCGTTTCCAGTATTACCCCAGGATTGTGGCAATATTTATTGTACAATTGTATCATGGAACAAATTCACATGTATCATGAGTAAATGCACAATTAAATAAATCTAGATAAAGTCATTTATAAGATATTTAAGCCAACAATGACTCATTTTCTTTTTCTTTTTTTCCAACAGTGGCTTCTTGAGGATATCTTCTCTAAACACTATGTAATACGGAAGGTTGCAACTACATGAAGTAGATGGATACTTTGGCTACATTAGAGATTTCTACGCAGCAGGTCTGGTTCTAGCTAACTGAGATATTGACTGCCCTAAGTCCTTGGAGCAGCTGGTCAGAACCCCTGGCTGCTTATCTTCAGCTGTAAGGAGTCTCTTCTTCTTGCCCCAGTATGCCATACAAATACTGTATTACCATTTCTATGTGTGCCACTTTGTTGAGAAGCATTGATTCATATGATCCTATAATGGTTTAGTGCAAGGGGCAATGCTGTCTTTTAGCTGCATCTTCTACTGATCAAATGATTTTAAACAGTTGCTACCTGAATTCAAGAAATACTTTATCAGATGGAAGGGCAGAGCCAGAATAAAAGCAAGATTCATCCCAGGAGTTATCTAAGTTCCTATGGTATTAGATACTCAGTAAAGCTTCTGGAGAGCACTTCTATCCAGATATAAAGGTGTCAAATAGTATTTCAGGAAACAGTTTTTTTCCCCTAGTTCTATAATCAGAGAAAAGTAGAGATTAAAGCCTGAACAGAAGTAAAATTTAGAAACTGAGCAGAAGTAAAATTTAGGAACTGAGCCCAAACATTCTTTTCCCACCATGGAGGTCAAACCTATCAGAGAGTCTCTGATTCACGCTGGGACTCTATCTGACATTCCTTCCTTCTTCCTTTCCTTATTTTGTCATTCAATCGAAGTGTCCTGATTTAGGAGGGTTAAGCTTTCTGTACTTTCTGTCTCTCTATAATTAGAGAGGAAATAGTGCTAGGGAAGTAATTTTTCTATCCTCGTTGCACACTGGAAATCACCTGGAGATTTTTTTCCCAAAAAATCTATTACTTGAGTCTTAGCCTAAATCAGTTGATCTTAAATGTGGCTCCCAGACCAGGAGCATCAGCATTACCTAGGAACTTGTTAAAAATGCAAATTATTGGACCCCACCTTAGTTTGATTGCATCAGAAATTTTGAGGTTGGTGCTAATTTATTACTTAGCAATAAATTAACCAAGAGGAAACAAAACTTACTGACTGAAAATTATAAAACACAGCTGCAAGAAGCTACAGAAGACTTTAATAAATGGAAAGATATCTCATGTGTATGGTTTAAAAGAGGATGACGATACTTCTCAAAGTGATCTACAGATTCAATGCAATCCCTATCAAAACTACAAACCTTTTTGGAAGAAATAGAAAAGCCAATCCTCAAATTCATATATGGTCTCAAAGAAGCCCAAATAGCCAAAACGATCTTGAAAAAGAAGAACAAGCCTGGGGGACTTACTTTCCAATTTCAAAACTTACTACAATACCACAGTAATCAAAATGCTGTGTTTTTTGCATAAGGAGAGACATTTAAATCAATGAAATAGAATTGATAGTCCAGAAATAAACACATATAACTACAGCCAATTGATTTTTCACAAAGGGGCCAAAACCGTTCAGTGAGGGAGAGAACAGTTTCTTTAACAAATGGATCTGGAAGAACTGGATATCCATTTGCAAAAAAAATGAAGTACATTTATATACAAAAATATACAAAAATTTATTCAAAATAGTTGAAGGACCTAAATGTAAGAACGATAAAACTACAAATAAAACTCTCAAAACAGGGGCACCTGGGTGGTATAGTCGGTTAAGCATCCACACTTGATTTCAGCTCAGGTCGTGATCTTAGGGTTTTGAGACAGAGCCCTGTTGTGTTCTGCACTCAATGTGGAGTTGGCTTGAGATTCTTTCTCTCTCTCTCTGTCTGTCCGTCCTGCTCATGCTCTGTCTCTTGTTCTAAAATCAATCAATCAATCAATCAATCTTTACAAAAACTCTCAGAAGAAAACATAAGAGAATTGCTCACACCTTTTTCTTAGTTAATTCAGGCTGCTATAACAGAATACCATAAACTGGATGGCTCATATACAACACTTATTTCTCATAGCTGTGGAGGCTGGGAAATCCAAGATCAAGGCATGGGCAGGTTAAGTTTTTAGTACTCATTTTAAAAATGAGCAAAGGACTTGAATGAACTTTTCTCCAGAGAAGATATACAAATAGCCAACAAGCATATGAAAAGATGTTCAACATCATTAGTCATTAGGGAAATACAAATTAAAACCACAATGAAAAACCACTCCACACTAAGTTTGCCATTTTTTTAATTTTTATTTTTAAAAGATTTTATTTATTTATTTGACAGAGAGTGAGAGAAAGCACAAGCAGGGGGAGCGGCAGAGGGAGAGGGAGAAGCAGGCTCTTCACTGAGCAGGAAGCTCTGGGCAGAGCTCAATCTCAGGAACCTGGGATCATGACCCAAGCTGAAGGCAGACACTTAACCAACTGAACCACCTAGTGCCCTGTATTTTTTTTAAATAGGAAATAAGTGTTGGGGCACCTGGGTGGCTCAGTTGGTTAAACAACCAACTCTTGATTTTGGCTCAGTTTGTGATCTCAGGGTTGTAAGACAAGCCCTGCGTTGGGCTCCATGCTCAGTGGGGAGGCTGCTTGAGTCTCCCTCTGCCCCTTCCACCCCTGTCCCCACACTCTTTCTCTCTCTCAAATAAATAAATAATCCTTTAAAATCTTTTTTAAAAAAAGAAAATAAGTGTTGACAAGGATATGGAAAATTAGAAGGATATGGACAGGATATGGAAAAACGTTTCTTATGTTTTACACTGTAGAAATGTAAAATGGTGTAGCCACTGTGGAAGACATTTTTGTAATTCCTCAAACAGTTACACATAAAATTACCATATGATTCAGCAATTCCACTACCAGGTATATATCCAAAAGAATTGAAAACAGGTATTCAAACAAATGGTTGTGCATAAATATTCACAGCAGCGCTATTCACAATGGCCAAAGGGTGAAAACAACCTGTCCACTGAATGAGGAATACGTGTAGAATATCCATACAATGGAATATAATTCAGCCATAAAAAAGAACAAAGTACTGATACATACTACAATGTGGATGAACCTCAAAAATATTATGCTAGGTGAATGAAGCCATACATAAAAGGCCACATACTGTATGATTCCATTTATATGAAACATTCAGAATGGGTAAATCCATAAACGCAGACTTGGAGTTATGAGGGCTGGATGGAGGAGAATACAGGGAGGGACTGCTAATAGATACAGGGGTTTTTTTGGTGAGCTGGGTAATGAAAATGTCTTGCAACTAAATGGAGGTGGTGGTGACACAACATTGTCAATGTACTAAATATCACTGAATTGCACAATTAAAATGGTTAGTGATTATACTTAATGGCGAAAAACAGAGCTTTTCCCTTAAGATCAAGAACAAGACAAGGATGTCCACTCTCACCACTTTTATTCAACAGAGTATCAGAAGTCCTAGCTACAGCAATCAGACAAGAAAAAGAAATCAAGGCATCCAAATTGTGAAGGAACAAGTAAAATTTTCATTATTTACAGATGATGTGATACTGTATATAGAAAACCCTAAAGACTCCACCAAAAAACTTCTAGAGCTGATATATGAATTCAGTAAGGTCACAGGATAAAAATCAATATACGGAAATCCATTGCATTTTTATACACTAATAATGAAGTAGCAGAAAGAGAAATTAAGAAAACAATCCCATTTAAAAATGTACCTAAAATAATAAAATAACTAAGAATAAACTTAACCAAGGGGGTGAAAGACCTGTACTTTGAAAACTATAAAACCCCGATGAAAGAAATTGAAGATGACATGAACAAATGGAAGATATATTCCATGCTCACGTATTAGAAGAGCCAATATTGTTAAAATGTCCATATTACCCAAAGCAATCCACAGATTTAATGTAATACCTATCAAAATAACAACCATATTTTTGTAGATCTAGAACAAATAATTTTAAAGCTTGTATGGAACCAGAGAAGACCCCAAGTAGCCAAAACAATCTTGAAAAAGAAAAATAAAACAGGAGGTATCTCCATCGCAGATTTCAAGATTTACTACAAAGCTGTAGTAATCAAAACAACATGGTACTGGCACAAAAAAATATACACATAGATCAATGGAACAGAATAGGGAGACTAGAAATAAACTCATAATTATATGGTCAGTTAATCTTCCACAAAATAAGCAAGAATATGGGATGGGAGAAAGTCTCCTCAACAAATGGTGCTGGGGGAAAAAAACCTAATCATCCAATTAAACAAATGGCCTAGAAGACATGAACAGACACACTTTTTTAAAGATTTTATTTATTTATTTGACAGAGAGATAGCGAAAGAGAGTAAGAGCTGAGGTGGGAAGAAGGAGAAGCGGGCTCCCTGCTGAGCAGCAGGGCTTGATCCCAGGACCCCGGGATTGGGAGTGTTGAGCACTGGGTAATGTATGGAATTGTTGAGTCACTATATTATACACCTGAAACTAATATAACACTGTGTATGTTAATTAAGTAGAATTAAAATAATAAATACATTTAAAAATGGTTATTAATTTTGTTATGTGAATCTTACCTCAATTAAAGAAAAACCTTTCAGGCAAACAGATGATCAGATAAGAGATGCAAATGTGGATGGAAGACATGCTGGACACCATAAGATGACTATAGTTCTGCAGTTGTTTGTGAGTATATGGGCTCCTTGTCTCTGGACATGTCCAGACAGAGGGTTATGCAAGGGGAGATGGCTCATACATATTCAAGTGGAAACACAAACAGGAACACTGTGTTTTGTAAAGTTCATGTGACAATATTTGTACTCTCAAGCTGCTGAAGCTCAAGCCACATGAGATGAATAAAGGCTGTGATGTTGTAAGGATCTTCAGACATTTGCAACTAAAGTTCCATAGGAATAAAAAGGAAGAAGCAATTATGTCTTTTTTTTTAAAGATTTTATTTATTTATTTGACAGGGAGAGAGCGAGCAAGAGAGGGAACACAAGTGAGGGGAGAGGGAGAGGAGGAAGTAGGCTTCCAGCTGAGCAGGCAACCCGATGTGGGGATCGATCCCAGGACCCTGGGATCATGACCTGAGCTGAAAGTATATGCTTAATGACTGAACCACCCAGGAGCCCCAATTATGTCTTTCAAGGGAAAGTCCAAACTAGTCCAAACTACTTCAGAAGGCAACTTTCAGTGAATATTAGTTATATAGTTCGTCTCCTCCAATCCTGAGGGTTTCAGTGGTAGGGATCCCTAGTTGGTCTTGTTTGGGTACTTCTCCCCTTGTGTTACACTGCTCAAAATACCAAATCTCTGATTGCACAATATTGTGAATGTACTTGATGTCACTGAACTGTGCACTTAATAATGGTTAAAATGGTGGGACTCCTGGGTGGCATGGTCGGGTTGAATGTCCAACTCTTGGTTTCAGCTCAGGTGGTAATCTCAGGGTCGTGAGGTCAAGTCCTGTGTTGGGTGATCTTTCTCTCCCTCTGTCCCTCCCCCCACTCCCATGCTCCCTCTCTCTCTCTAAAATAAATTTAAAAATCATTAAAAAATGTAAAAAATGGTTAAAATGACAAATTTTATGTTATATATACATTACCACAATAAACAAAAAAATAACAATAACCTAACAGTAGCTGAATACTGAAATTTTCAGTGAATTAATTTTAGAGCAATGAAACATATAGTTTTTAATCTTTTTAGGGGTTAAATGATACATGATAATATATAGACTTAAATAAATCCGATCAAGTTAAATAAAACTGATACAACTGTGTTTGACTTTGGGAGTAACAGAAAGAGACAAACAGAGTTAGAAAAACAGAGGTGACCAGACCTTGACATTACTCCTTTCCTCCAGCGAAGAGAATACTTTTTTTCAGGTGTTGTCAGGTGGGCACTGGAAGGACTTGTAGACATCATTCCTAGTACAAAGCAAAATTTTCATCAAACTAACCTATATTAGTCTAATGGCTTATATTAGTAATATAGGGAAAATTGTCCTTAATATTTTATCTGTAAGATTTGCTTCAAAAACCGTGGAGCCTGGAGGAAATGAAGAAGTGTATAGATAAGTCAGAATAATCATGTATTGATCATTGTTGAGAATGAGTTTGAGTTTATGGAGATTAACATATTGTTCCGTTCCACTTTTGTGTATGTATAAATTCTCCACAGTTAAGAATTTTTATTAAATAAAAAAAAAGTGTCAGAACAGAAAATGTAGTCGGTCTAGTTTATGTCTCAGGCTCATCCCTTGACTACACAGGGAGGTGAGAGGGAAATTTAGGGGGAAGCCCTAAGGGGTTCCTTTGGTTTCTGTACCAGGGGAGCACTTGGATTTACTGTCCTGTCAGTGAGACACAATGGGGAAGAGGTCATTTCTCCCTCTCCCTCTGCCCCTCCCCGCCGCCCCCCACTCTCTTTCTCTTTCTCTCTCTCAAATAAATAAATAAATCTTAAAAAAAAAAGAAAAAAAAGAGTCACCATACTTTGCTGTTTGCTTGTCACCGTCCCAGTTTACACACCCTGTCCTGGTGTAATTAGTATTCATATCACTTTTCATTCTTAAAATTGTCACGGTTTGGAGATGCCTGGGTGGTTCACTCGGTTAAGTGTCTGCCATCGACTCAGGTCCTGATCCTGTGACAGAGCCCTGCGTTGGGCTCCCTGTTCAGTGGGGAGCCTGCTTCTCTCTCTCCCTCTGTCCCTCTCCCCATCGCTGTTCCTGCTCTCTGTCTCTCAAATAAATAAATAAAATATTTTTTTTAAAAAAGAGCTTTTTTAAAAAAAAGATTTTATTTATTTATTTGACAGAGAGAGAGAGAGATCACAAGTAGGCAGAGAGGCAGGCAGAGAGAGAGGAGGAAGCAGGCTCCTTGCTGAGCAGGGAGCCGATGCAGGGCTCGATCCCAGGACCCTGAGATCATGACCTGAGCCGAAGGCAGAGGCTTTAGCCCACTGAGCCACCCAGGCGCCCCAATAAATAAAATCTTTAAAAAAACCAAACAAACAAACCCAAAGATTGCTGAGGCTCACACTGAGAGTTTCTAATTCAATATGTCTGGGGTGGAGTCCCAAGAACTTGCATTGCTAACAAGTTCGCAGGTGACGTTACTGTTTTTGGTACAGGGACCACATTCCATGAACCTCTGCTTCAGAGCATTGTGTCCAAATCTGACATCTCAGCCTCACTTACAGAATTGTTAAAAAATATTGCAGGCCCACAGATTCATATACTCTGAGAGTGGAATTTAAGAATCTGCATTTTAATCGATTTCACAGGTATTATTTCTTAAGTGGTCCTGACATAATTTTTTGGATAGGCATTTGGGGACCATTGTTAAGAGTCTGTGGGCACTGATTAACCAGAGTGGCAAAGTGACAGAAGAGGCTAATGTGTTTCTTCCGAATGTGACAGAAACAGCCCTGAAAAAAGAGTGCCTTCTTACTGGTTAAAAGATTATGGGGGCACCTTATCTGCACACAGATTAAACATCTGCCTTCAGCTTGGGTCATGATCCCAGGGTCCTGGGGTGGAGCCCCGTGTTGGGCTCCCTGCTCAGCGGGGAGCTTGCTTCTCCTCCCTCTGCCCTTCCCCCCCAACTCGTGTGCTGCGTGTTCTCTATCTCACTCTCTCATATAAATAAAATAAAATCTTAAAAAAAAATTATGTAAGTGAAGATGAACATAACTTTACACAAATATTCAGGAAGAATTGATCCTTGCTAGTAATTTAAAAATTTAAAAACAGATATCAATGTCCACCTCTTAAATGAGGAAAACATTAAAATAATTTAGTAGATTAGAGACATTATTATTAAAATAATGTAATAGATTAATTTGATTATATTAGGGGCAAGATGCTGTTGGCATGGTACATTGATAAGCTCTTTTTGAAAAGTGATTTAGCAATCTCCATCAAGAACCAGAAAATGTTTGATTTTGTCATTTTGATTCAGTTACCTTTGACTCAATAATTTAACTTCTGGGAATCAGTCCCCCAAAATAGTTCATAATATATTTAAATACATTAAATTATAATATATTATAGTTATATAAAATATAACATTAAATTAATATAAATTAAATATATAAAAACATTGTAATAGTAAAATGCTGGAAGCAATAAAAATATCTAAAAATAGAATATTGGTTAAGTAAACATATGCACTTAATGGACTATTATAAAGCAATTTAAATGACAGTTTACTTATTCATTAATGCAAAAAATAAATTCGTTGTGAAGTTGTCCCCAAAGGGTTAAACTGATTTGTACCCTTCCCAGCACTGTACCTGTATCTTCAATGAAGATGCACGTTATCATTTTTAAAAAGCTGTCAGTGGTAGGGGTGCCTGGGTGGTGCAGTTGGTTAAGAATTCAACTCTTGGTTTTGGCTTGGGTCATGATCTCAGCGTCCTGATCTCAGGGTCATGGGATCAAGCCCCAGGTTGAGCCCCGGATAGGACTCTGCACTCACCGTACAGTCTGCTTGGGATTCTCTCTCCCTTTCCCCTCCCCCCACACCCTCTCTCTCAAATAAATAAATCAATCCTTAAAAAAAAGGTGTCAGTGGTATCATGTGTTGTTTTATATATTACTTTCATACTGGGAAAATGCTAAAATTATACTCTTAAAAGATTATGTCAATTAGGGAGGTTTGTATATATATGCCACCATTGAATATCCATATTTTTATTTCTTTTCATTTCTATAATTGTGGGGCACCTTGGTGGCTCAGTCGGTTAAGCGGCTGCCTTCGGCTCAGGTCATGATCCCAGGGTCCTGGGATCAAGCCCCACATCGGGTTCCCTGTTCGGTGGGGAGCTTTGTTCTCCCTTTCCCTCTGCCTGCCGCTCTTCCTACTTGTGCTCTCTCTCTCTGTCAAATAAATAAATAAAATCTTAAAAAAAATTCTATGATTGTATGTGGCTTAAATTTTGAATTGGGTTAATTCAGGATAGTTTCTGCACCTTAAAAGAACTATTCATTGAGGGTCTAATAGTATCTAATGTTTTTCCTCTTATTTAATCCTGTATATTTGATTCATTTAATCCTGATTATCCACCAAGAATGCATTTCCATTTGTGTATATTTGTATTCGTCTAAATAAAGAATAATATTTAAAATATATCATGAGCCGGAGCACCTGGGTAGCTGTCGGTTGAGCATCTGCCTTCGGCTCAGGTCATGATCCCAGGGTTCTGAGACGGCCTGAGTTGGGCTCCCTGCCTCAGCATGGAGTCTGTTTCTCCCTCTCTCTGCCCCTTCCTCTTGATCATGCTCTCAATCTCTCTCTCACATGAATAAAAAAATCCTAAAAAAACCCAACACACCCCCATATCATGAGCTTTTAAAATATTCCAATATTTAGTCCCAGTAATCATATTTTGGGAAACAAATGCTAGGGTTATAATCTAAAATGGTTATAATATTTCAGAAGTATCTAATAACAGAAAATTTTAGAAAATTTTATTTATAAGGTGGTTTAAGAACATGGGAAAATGTTATAATATTAAGTAGAAAAGCAGGAGATTAAGCTTGAATATTTATTATGATCATAACTATGCAAAATAAATTTATTATGATCATAACTATGTAAAATAAGCATTTCAAATACTGCAAAATCTCTAAAATGCTAGCCTGGTTATACTCAAAGCATGAGAGAATAATTTTCTTTTTTCTTTCTACTTACTTGTATCTTCCAAATTTCTTTTAGAGTGAAAAGCACTACTTTTATATCTAGAAAAATAAAACTATGTAAAGACTACTTTAGTTGAAATTCACAGAAACACAACTCAAATTAACTTAAGCCAGAAAGGGAAAGGATTTGAACGGAGAGGGAGAAAGAAGGAAAGAGAAGTTCATGGAAGGATTTGGTTTCAGGCCCAGGTGGAAATTATATCATGAAGTTTCTCTCTTCCACCCTCCCCCCAAATCTCAGCTCAGCTTCCTCTTTGTAGTGACCTCATTTTCTTCCCTCTTCCAGACTGCCAGAGAATTAGGTTGCCCACAGCTCCAGGCTTATAGCTTCTGCTTTAGGAATCTCATTGCGAAGAGACCTCTCTCCCCCAATGTCTACATATCAACCCCACGAGGGACTCACAGCCTCTGTGTGGGTCACATGCCCACCTCTATATTCATCACCATGTCTGGGGAATGCAGGATTAAGATTGGGTGGGCTTCTGACACGTGCCCCTATCTGTTCCAGAAGAGAGGATCCGGTACTGCAAGAGAGAAACAGCATGATGGCCAGCCAAATTAAGGAAGGTATTGGACAGCACAGTATGCTATCCCAATTGCTTCCCTTGCAGTGATGTAAGTTCTTCAGTGATTCAGTCTTGCTGCCCCTAGGTCTGTACAAGGGGGAAACAAGTCTCCTTTCCCGGTCATATTCTTGGATGCCACCGCCTTAGCCACCAACTTCTTGTTGCTTTCATTATGGAGCCTGGGTATTGCTTTAGGCTTTGAACTGTCAAAGGCTTTGCTTCCAAGTTGGGTTTTTCTGGCAATACAATCCTCTTCAGATATCAGCTGGCTTTTTCCCAATTTCATAGGTGGAGATTTCATAAACTAAGCACCAATACCAGAAATGCTACCCTGTCCTCATAGGGTTTCATTCTCTCAGCAACAGCTCTCAGCTTTGCCCACCCTATAGGCTCTCCCCCATGATGGTTAACCTGCCCCGAGGCCGCAGCCCAGTGGATGGTGTTCTGCCATGGTATGACTTCTAATTATACTTGGCAGGGAAGAGCACCACTGTATATGAGAAAGGGGAAAGGGAAACAAGTTTCCCCAATTTTTACCAAGTCTCTGTTTTGTTTCCTGCCTCCCACCTTTGTATTGATTTTAAATTGAGACACAGGGTTCAGCTTTTTCAAATCACCAAGAATTATTATTTGATTCTCAGTGGTCCTGGAATGCTGGCTAGAGGCAGAAGGGGCCTCCCAGTTGGCTGTTGCCTTTGTGGTTTCAGACAGATGAGCTTGGATTCAAGCTTGTTCCTTCCTCTTAGCCCAGCAGGGTTCTTCCTTGCTCTTCCACGTTGGCATCATCCTGGTTTGCTGCTGTGGCCACAGAAACCGGGCGCCATGTTTGACTAGACTGGGTCATGTGCCCACCTCTGACTGTACAGGGCCTACTGGAGAAAGAGAGGAGGGCTGGGAATCTATGCTGAGGTCGACTCCCAGCTACCATTTTACCTTTATTTTTAAAAGAGGTTAGCACTTCATATAAAAATTAGCCAATTTAAAACTGAAAATGTATGAGTAGAAAAGATTCTTAGGATCACACCCTCATGCTTAAAAATTGCAGGGTGATCTCAAACAGAATGAGAAAGAGCCAGAACCAGAGAACAAGGAAAATAACAGAAGACTTTGTCACCCCATTCACAAGAGAAATGCAAGAGCCGATTCTGTAAATATTCAGCGACATCTTAGCTTTCCACAACCGACAGCTTTCACATGTCTGACAGGTACAGTCTAAGTTTCAAAAGTACTTTTAAAAGGTGTATCCATCAGTGCTCAGTCCATCATTCTCATCTACATATACGTTTTGTGTTTATAAAATATTCTGTTATTAAAATCTTGCTTCTAAGTTATATTAGCATTTAGTGACTACCTATACTGACAACCTAGAGGATTTCTTCTCCAGTCAAGAGCCATCTGTCAGCTTTGAACCTCCTCACCTGGAAGCTCTTTCTGTTCCAGCCTTTTTGGTTTTGCATCTTGCTTCTTTGTCTTGTTTTGCCCCATAGTACCGAATCCAATCTGGATCCCTGGACCTGTGGGTCTGCCCTTCTTATTCATGGAGATAGACTGGAAAATATAACTTCAACATTGTGCTAAAATTTTTTTGAGTTAAAAAAATAATATTTTTATTGCGGGGCAATTTTAGTTTCACAGAAAAGTCACAGAGATATCATAGAGTCCCTGTATGTCCCTCATCCAATGTCACCTAACGTTAGTATCTTACCTAGCCAGGGTGCATTTGTCAGAACTAGGAAATTAACATTGGTACATTATTATTAATTAAACTCCAGGCTGTATATGGATTTTACCAGTTTTCTACTAATGTTCTTTTCTATTCCAGGATCCAATCTAGGATGGCACATTGCATTTAATCTGCTAAATTTTAAAACAAGCTATTTTTCAAGGCATTTCCAGTTAAGCTATGACAATTATGAGGAATGTGGCATTTTAATATTTAAGATAAAATATTCATCAGCAAAAACAACACAAGTTGTCAAGATGCCACTTGTTCTGTGATTATGAGCTCCTCTAGGGAAGAGTCTCTATTATTTGTTTGGCATATTTTAGCTATATATAGTTTCATACATTCACTTCAGGATGTAGTTTTCGCAGCAATAAGAGTTGAGAAAAGTACAAGAAAATTCAAAACATTCTAACTTAGTGGAAAACACTTTCATTCTTTCTAATGGAATTAGTAGAGTTGGGATTTTATTCCGGTGACATGCTACAAAGGTAGCAGGAATATAATTTCTGAATACATTATGGATCGGATCCACTCTTCACAGTGTAATCCACAGAAACCACAAAAGACCACAGAAACCTATTCCTGTCCAACCAACTTCTCTGGGGGAAGAGCACTTGTCAACAAAATGCAAAAGTTCTCTCCAGGAAAAGAAAGCTCTCTCCAGGAGAAATATCTGGAATAATTTGGAGGAAAGTTAAAGTGGCTATGCAATTTTACACCAAGATCTTTTCAGACCTATAGAAGCTATCTTGAGAGAAGAACTTTGTTTTAATTTGCACGTGTCTTCATTTTAAGAGAACAATTTTGTAGGTATTATAACAAAAGAGCTATGAAGAACTCAACCTGAAGTCAATTCAAGGACTTTTCTAACCTAAGAGAAATACAGAACGTTGCCAAGTATACATTCCATCAAGTTCCTGCCACATTTAGTAGTTATTTTCAGATGTTGTGATCAATCACATGGAAAATTCGTGTAGAAGCTCTCTCTCCATTCCAGATTCAAGACTTATTTAAATTATTTTGTAAAACCCAAAGAAAGCAAAGATAGGTGAGAAAAGCAACAGGAAACAACAAAATATTTTGCTAAGCATTAGTCTATAAGTAAAGGAGGCAAATGAAGAGGCTATGTATTTAGGTTTTCATTTTTTTTTTAAGATTTATTTATTTATTTGACAGAGAGAAATCACAAGTAGGCAGAAAGACAGGCAGAGAGAGAGGAGGTAGCAGGCTCCCCGCTGAGCAGGGTGCCCAATGCGGGCCTTGATCCCAGGACCCTGAGATCATGACCTGAACCAAAGGCAAAGGCTTTAACCCACTGAGCCACCCAGGCGCCCATATTTAGGTTTTCATATAGCAATTTGTTTTCTGGAGGAATAGGAAATATAGTAATTTAGCTAATTAATTTATAAAATAAAGAAAAACCGAACATTTACATAGCACTTTACCGCTTCTTATTTCTCATTATAATTTATTGAATAGTTACAGGGCAATGTATAATTTAGGGTGAATTTGTAATTCACCCAGTGACCATGGGTGCTGGCACAACGTATACAATGCCCAATTTCCTCTGAAGCCACTTCAAATGGAAGTTCCTCCATGAAGTCTTCTGATTACTTCCAGCCCCTCCATCAAAGAAGAATCTGCCCTCTTTCTTCTGTGCTCCCAGGATATGTGACCAACTTTACATACTTGTATGATAGCACTTACCACATTGTCACCTGTTTTAGGAATAGCGTCTTATCCAATATTTTATCTTCATAAGTAAGTAGCAGTGTTATAGGCTGAGTTGTTTCTTTCCCTCTTCCTCCAATTCATCTACTGAAGCCCTACCCCCAGTAATTCAGAATGTGATTGTCTTTGGAGATGGAATCTTTAAAGAGGTGATTTAGTTGAAGTGAAGTCTTTGGGGTGGGGCCTAATCCAATCTGTCTTTATAAGAAATTTGTGCATACAGAGAGACATAGGGCTGAGCATGCACAGAGAAAGACCACAGGAGGACACAGCAAGAAGGCTGCCATCTACAAGGCAAGGAGAGAGGGCTCAGAAGAAGCCACACCTGTTGACATCTTGCTCTTGGACTTCCAGCCTCCTGAAATGTGAGAAAATGAATTTCTGTTTAAACAATCCAGTCTGTGGTACATTGCTAGGCCTAGCAAACTAGTACAGATCATCACAGGTGAATGACATAGAGTAAGTGCTTAAAAAATGGTAGTCAGTATGTGTAAACAACAGTTATTATATATATATTCTTCTTGTGTATAGATTATTCATGGATGTGCTTGGCAAGTTTTAGGAACTTATGTGTCTCTGCATTCATGTCTCCTTTAGGGTTGCCTTTAGGTTCTATGGGCATCTCTTTGTGCATTAGGCAGCTGAGTGAGTTATTTTTCTAAAGCCTTGCATTCAAGAAATTTGGAAAGTATTCTTAGACACTACAAAGACTTCTATTATGGATAGAACAGACTCCCTAAGGTTAATAATTTTGTTCTGCAACTCAATTGTACAAATATTCTCTTCAAGCAAAGGACATAGAAGTTTTTCAAGATTCTAATTAACTCAGGAGATAAGTAGCTCTGATCTCTCTCTCTGTGTGTCAAATAAATAATAAAATAAAATCTTTTAAAAAATTTCCTTTTCCAATAATTTTTTTCATAAATTTTTATTTTTTTCAAAATGAATTTTTCATAAGGTACATGGTAAGGAAATAAAGTAAGAGTCAATAATTTTTGATAGAAGCACAAGAATAAAAATCCACCGTAAAAATTGGGCCATAAAATTTCAGTTCTTCCTGTATGATTTGTGGACCCAAGGAAAATATAAATGTGATTCTCTACACTGTAAGAGCTTCCACTCACTTGTTTTGAGGGCCTTGAGCAATCCAGTTCCAGACTACCTGTTCTGATTTCACCTTCCACCTTGTTCCCCTTTCTCCCTGTTCTTCAACCTCGGAAACTTCCTTGTGGATCCTGAAACATGCTGAACTCATTCCATTTGCCAGGAGGACTGGTTTTTATGCATCCCCTGTCATTCTCTGTCTCCTTACCCTCCCAACTTCCCAGCATCTATCAATATCATGGCATTATGTCTTTGTTTACCTGCTTATTGGCTCTCTGCCCTCTACCAGATTTTCAGCTCCATGAGAACGAGGCTTTGTCAAGAAATGTTAGTTGGATTAGAAATTTGTAGCATCAAACATTAAAGCTTTCAATATTCCTTAATGATATAATGAATATTGCAATGAAGTAGTCAAACAATGCTGAAGAGATGTTTTCCCTATCAATTGAGTACATTACATTATCCCAGAAATCTGTTATTCTGTACTATGTAGTTGACCCCTTTGAGGATGTCTATTCTGCTGAAAATTTTTGTCTAGTATCTTGGAAATGCCCCTGGTCCTCAGAAATGGATCCTTCATAGCTATACAGAAGAATGCTGTCCAGGAGAAATATAATGTGCACAACATATATAGTTTAAAATCCTCCAGTAGTAATATTTTCTTAAAAGTATAATTAAAAGTAATTTTAATATTTTATTTAATCATGATATCCAAAATGTTATAATTTCAACATGTAATAAAAATAAATACTATTATTAATGGAATATTTTATGCTCTTTTCTCTTTTTTTTTCAGCCAATGTCTTCAAAATCTGATGAGTATTTTCCACTGGCAGCACATCCCAACTCAGATGGTAAATTTTAACAATTAAAGTAAAAATGTAGTTCTACCCAAATAGTGAAGTCGTGGGTAATGGAAATATATTTTATACTGCTTCGGTTTCAGAATTTAAACCAATAACAAATAAAGTGAAAAATTCATTTCCTCATTGTCCTAGCCACATTTCAAGTGTCCCATAAATACACGTGGCTGGTGGTTCTGCCTTAGACAGTGCACATACAGAGCAAGCAACCCTGTCTCCTGGCCATTTTTGATTGGAGCAGCAGCAGCCTTCTGACCACAGTTCAGCCAACCAGATTCTCCCGCCCAGGAATTTGAATTTTGAACTGAGATACACAGAGATCAGAGACGGTTGGCTCTGAGTCCTATTAATGGCAGAATTCCAAAGGGAAGGTTTGTGAGCAGCTGTTGTCAGGGTCCCCAGAGATTCCCTGTTCTGCCTTTCCAGAGGCCTGTTTGGTAGTTCAGTTCTTCTTGGATTCCATGAGAGAGCTTAATAGATTTCCAATACGTTTTTATTTTCCCTTGAGCCAGCTGGTTTCTGTTACTTGTAATGACATTAACAAAAATAAAATAAAATAAAATGAGCAAAAACTCTGAAATTTCTTTAAAAGGAGACATAAGAGAACATAATTACACAAAAGGGTATACATTTATGCAAAAGTGTTTTTAGTACCTTAGAAAAATCATAATTGTCCAGAGTGTTATCAACTCCAAACAGAATGGAGCAGGGTAGAGATAATTCAAAACAGTAAATTGTTACAAAAAGAGCATCTATTTGATTTTGGAATACATTTGTGTGAATTGGGGGTGGGGATGAGGACAGAGCAGAAATAAGATACAGCTTCCTAATTGTTTTACTGAGAATTTAATCAGCATGAATTCTCCAAGAATGACGTTGATCACACAGCAGGTGCTTGATAAATGCATGTTGATTAATTGACTTAGAATACACCAGCTGTCGATGAAAGAATGTGATCCACAATCAAACCATTTGACAGAAGAAAGCCAGGATGGCTTTTAAAATTAGTAACAACATGGAATTCTACATGCAAATAATTCCTTCTTTGGTTCCTTTCCTTGATGAGAACAAGATAATCATACTCTGCTTTGGGAGGAAGGTGTTTAGTATTTAAGGCTGTAAACCTAGGTAAACACATTCTCCAGTTATTTGTTCCCAGTTTCCATCAGAAATTTGGAAGGCCTTTCAGTTGTATATATCAAGTCTGTGTGTGGGTGTGTGTGGAAGGAGTTTGGAGGCTGGGGGAAGGAAATGCAATCATAAATGATCTCTCCTAATCATGGGGAGCTTTGATTTTATTTCTTCTTAGCATCAGATAATCAATATTTAAATTTCACAGCGTAGAAATAAAAGTAAAAAAGAGTTTCAAAATAACAGGTTTGAATGGGGGGAGATGAATCTAATTAATCTAGCATAGTATAACTAGCATACTAGCTATATGCTAGTATAACTACCAGTTTACAGAAAGTATCAGAAATAAGAATACACACAGGGACACAATCAGCCAAATCCAGAATATCAGAAATTCTATGGAACAAATGACCTGGCTTTTTAAACAAATAAACATTCTATAATTATGTTGTAAATGTCACAACTACTGGAGGATAGGGCCACCTCTGGTAGAACATTACTTTACGGTAAGTTCCCTACGTACAAATTCCCCAGGGGGAGTGGGGGCAGTTGCATGCAGAAGTTTATTGCAAAGATACCTCTGAGGAAGATAATACTAGACAGTGGAAAAGCTGACCCAGTGAAGTTTCAGCTGAGGCCTCAGTCATCCTATGGGGAGTTCTGGAGCAGGGATGACTTTTCAGAGTTGTCCCAAATTGAGACAAGGGGACCAGGATTTGTATTCCTGCCTCAGCCAGTCACTTGATGGGCTCCCTCTTAGGAGGGAGGGGCTATAACTTTCTGAGGCAGTTCTTTGCGGCCAACAGGTGATCCTAGTGAAGGATGTGGTTGTGGGCAAATGGCAGTTGGTATTTCCAGCAACTGGGGAATAGGAGTTTTGGCTCTCAGGAAGGGCTCTTGATGGAGCACAATAGTATTCACTATAATGGTACCAAGTGGGGCACTGGCTAGGAGATGTGGAGTCAATAGATGATTTTTTTTTTCCCCAAATGGGAGATACTACAGAATGTTTAAAACTGATGGGAATGATTCAGTAGGGAGAAAACATCAATGATGCAGGAGAGAGAACCTTGAGTATGGGGAATGCAGTGCACAACTAAAGGGGGTGGCTCAAGAAGGGAGAACCAATGTTATATTCAGTTACAAGAAAGAAGGCAGAAAATGTGGGCACTGATGCTGGTAGACCAGTAGCTGTGGTGGCCACTGTGGAAGTTCTCTTCTTGGTGAGGCAGGAGGCAAAATCATCAACAGGAGTATCAGGAGATGTTGGAGGTTGAAGAAAGAGGAAAGAAATGAAACAGCCATCTAGGAAAGGCAGAGAGGAATGAGCTAGAGAAGGTACTAGCACTTTATTAAAGGCCCATTTGCAGTTGAGGCAATGAATTTACAGTGAGTATCTTCTGTGGGGTTGTTTTTGTGCAGTCATATCTAGCTGCCAGGGGTGACACAAGAAGACAGTTGGCTTGCACTGGGGTGGGATTTTGGCCATGAAGTATAGTGAAAAGAGAGAGGACTAAGGGATTTGAGGGAGTATGAGTAATTACAATGATGGAGCATGGAATATAAACTGAGGAAGGAGAGAAGAGAGGTGAAAAGGTGCTAATGGCCTGTAGGATTCAGGAGGAGAAGAATTGTGGGAATCAAGGTATAGGGAGAGTGAGATAAGAAAATAGGAGGTGGTGGTACATATAAAGTGAAGATATAGAGTCAAAAAATCAGGGAATGGGGAAAATAGGCAGTCTTATGCACTGATAGCGGGAATGCAGATCTGTTTCCCTTCTCTTGGTGGTGGTGGTGGGGGGGTAACATTGCAATATATATCAAAATGTTAAATCCCTTTGACAGAGCAATTTTTCTTCCTGGAATTCATCCAACAATTATAGTTGCACATTTGCATAAAGATACCAGGGTGTTCTTTGCAGCACTGTTTGTAAAAGCAAAATACTGGAGACCACCTAAATATCCATCAATAGGAGACTTAATAAATAGATTGTGATGTAATTTAAAGGCTGGTATACTATGCAGCCATTACAAAAGAATGATTTAAAAAGTTATCATTTTAAAATCTCGCTGTAAGGGAGGGATGCCTGGGTGGCTCAGTCAGTTAAGCGTCTG
Organism: Ailurus styani; assembly: GCA_002007465.1. Classification (NCBI taxonomy): domain Eukaryota; kingdom Metazoa; phylum Chordata; class Mammalia; order Carnivora; family Ailuridae; genus Ailurus; species Ailurus styani. The sequence continues at coordinate 1,616,178 of LNAC01000257.1, forward strand.
CCTTTGGCTCAGGTCATGATCCTAGGGTGGGATCGAGTCCCACATGGGGCTCCTTGCTCAGCAGGGAGCCTACTTCTTCCTCTTCCTGCCACTCCCCTTGCTTGTGCACTCTTTCTCTCTCTCTTCCCAACAAATAAATAAAATTAAAAAAAAAATGTCAGCGTAGGGGCGCCTGGATGTCTCAGTCCACTAAGCATCTGCCTTCGGCTCAGGTCCTGATTTCAGAGTCCTGGGATAGAGCCCTGTTTCATGCTCACTTCTCAGCAAGAAGTCTGCTTCTCCCTCTGTCCCTCCCTCTCCCCAGATCCCCTCATGCTCTCTCTTGCTCTCTCAAATGAATAAATAAAATCTTTATAAATAAATAAATAAAACCTCATTGCAACCGATTCAAGCAAGGGTCATCCATGGATGCTAATATCATTGAATCAAAGGTGACTAGGGAACAGGATATTTACGTTGTCTTAAAAAATCTCCCCATAGACTATTTGTTTTTTACAAAGAGGAAGGATACCTTTGCACTAGAGACATTCTAGCTGATAGCATCTGAAAAAGATGATCATTAGCATCATCACCAATGAGATGACCTGGCATTTTCTGTCTTCTGAAGTGATGAGATGGGAAGTGCATACTTCTACTATGATATTCTTACAAAAAAAATTTAATCTAAAGAATCTAATCATTACGAAGGACTTAGATAAATCCAGAATGTAGGGCATTCTTCTACAAAGCAATTGCCTGGACTGTGCAAAAGTGTCAAGTGTACTGAAAGACACCCTCTCCCCACCCCGCAAAAAAAAAAAAAAAAAAAAAAAAAG